>JAAGVU020000025.1:5336085-5348514 GCA_011763525.2 Mormyrus iriodes
ACAATCAAAAAAAATCAAAAACACAGGAACCCCGGCCCAAATCTGCCAAAGGCCTGCAGAAAATGTGTATACCCCCCCCCCCCCCCCCCAACACACACACACACAGGTAGATGGGATAAAACAAATATGGTGAGTCTGTAACAGTCACTCTCAGTCGGAAATTAATCTGTCACAAAATTACCTAAAAAGCGTGTTTTTGGATTGCTGGATGATGATAATGCCTGAAGGCATAAAATAGTAATTAGAGAATTCATTCTGGAAAATAAGAAGAAATATTCTTACAATGAAATCATTTCGCTCTAGTTGTTAGAATACAATTAGAAGAAAACAACTAGTTACAGTAACTGACATTAGTGGTATTGGTAACAAGTCTACATCAGAATTGGACTCCTCCAGTTAGAAATATTATCTATTTTTATATTTCCAGGTGTTACGTTTTAATGAGCGGACTCATTTAAAGCCACTGGGACAGCGTTTAACGGGACACATTTATGAAGCTATATATCTGGCTGAAGAAGTTTGCTTACAAATACAGCAGCAAGTATCTTTCCATAATCCTAATGAGCAGTCACGAGGTTAAAGCTGCGTGCACTTAATCATTATGCCACCTGCTGACAAAACCATAAAACTGCAGTTTATACATAGACACACGACAGGAAACAATCAAGGTATATAAACAAGGTATATATACAAGATAAATAACACGACACGATACTCTCAACCAGGGTCTATGAAGCTGGTGCCACCTTAACCCGTACGGAATATGAGTAATATTTACAGATTTTAGTCAGTGTAGGCGTGATCAGTGTTTAACTAGGACCCAAAATGGACAAAAGGTAGTCAATATGACCACATAAAAACTACAAACATTAAATCGACTTATCAAGCCCCGTGCTAGTAATTTGGGAGCTCTTTGCACTTCTTCGATAAGAGGACCCTCTAACTCCCAGGGATTGCTGAACAGAAATGCAGTATTTGCTTTTCTGAAGTATTAAATGAAAGTGCAGCCTTTTGAGCATTGATTACTCTGATTCTTGAAGCACGCCGGGTATATTTATGTATTCATTCGTTTTCACTTCTCTTGCCGAAGATCAGCAGATGGCGGTACTCGGCCGCGCCGCTCCTCTTCGCCAGATGAATAGCAGGAGCCGAAGAAGAGACCGCGGCGCTCGCTGTCGTCGGCAGCGCCACCTTCCCGGATCCCTGCGCTAAACGTCACGCCGCCCCGACCCAGCGCCACTACCCCCGGAGCAGCCATGATGGTAGGTGTTATCCACGATCGTGCCACTTTGCCTTTCCCATCCTTTTTCCCGATCGCCGCCGATCGTTCTTCTGATGCACAGTATACTGTCCTGATCATCCGTGCTGACGTGGATTTGCCTTTTTCTGTGTTATTTTTATTGCTCAGCAAGAAGGGCTGGACGATGGTCCCGATTTCCTCTCTGAGGAGGACAGAGGTGTAAGTTTTTTCTCCCCCTCCCCTGTTTTTATCTCCCACTTATTTTACTTCTCCCTATTTGCGGAGCGCCTTCGGTCCGGCTCCGGGCGCGTCTCCCGTGGCGCAGTTAAGGCTCGCCGCCATACAGTAACTGTTCTGCATGTCTGGCAATAGATGTCGGCCAGCTACATGTTTTATAGCTTGTCAGTCAGTTGACTTCCTACTTGGTTTTTCTGCCCCGTCTCTGGCAGCTTTCTTTCATATTTAACCTGACATGCATTGCGATTGCACGTCCGTCGAGCTGGTTCTACCGGCTACAATGCATTGTGATGAGAGTATGTTTTTCTCACCTGTTTTGAACGCATCGGGCCCGGTCGGGTACCGTCCCTCTACCGTACCATCCACCTAATTCAATTTCTGCCTTTTTGCGAAATCCATATCTCCGATAATTGAAAGCCATAGGCCTCGCCAAATTAACAGTGCTTAACGGGGACCTGATCTCTTATAACCCGTCTGTAAAGAATCGGTTAGCCAAGTTGGCTGATTTCAAAGTCATATCGTCTTTAATCGCGTGGAATACACAGACGCATTGCTTTGGCAATTTTACCTAGAGCTGGAGTAGCTAAGGGGAACATCTTGCTCAAGTTCGCTATGTTAAACTTATGCAATTAAAAAAAAGCCGGCGCACAAAACCAAAGGTATCCGTATCGAAGCAGACACTTTGCTACTGCTTAAGGCCAGACACTGTGACACCAGAATCGAATAAACAAACGCCTTCCCACTTCATAGTCCAGTTTGCAATGAGACTTGCATGAATCAAGTAAAATTTAGTTTGTCTCCAGTGAAGTCCTATACTAGTGGTGAAGACGTTTGCAGTTTGAAAAATGTTTATGCCCTTAACACAGATATTAACAAATGCATTTAATAATAATGATTAAGCTGCTAAATTATTATAAGACACTGATTGAATGTATGTGTTGATCTTGGAAAAGGCTGCCCTTTCTCCCTGTGACTCTTTCCCACTGCTCTTTTCCAGCCAAGGGCAGTCAATGTGGACCTACAGACTGATGCTACGTTGCAGGTGGACATTTCAGATGCCTTGAGTGAAAGGGACAAGGTCAAGTTCACCGTTCACACCAAGGTTAGTCTGCTCGCTCCCCATTGTTTCGGCTATCCTTGCCAACTCGCTGACGCACCACATTCTGTAATCTACAAGTGTCTCCAGCCGTCGTGTCTCGCTCTGAGCTTCTCTGACGCCATTCCTCAGGACCCTTTTGAATCTCCCGCCCCCTGACCCATGCTTGTGTGTCCCCTTCTCCTAGAGCACCCTTCCCACCTTCAAGCAGAACGAGTTTTCAGTGGTGCGGCAGCATGAAGAGTTCATCTGGCTGCATGACTCCTTTGTGGAGAACGACGACTATGCGGGATACATTGTGAGTTTCCTCCTGAGTGCCGTGTTGCGGCGTTACCATCCCGCTCAGCTCTCTTGCGGACTTCTGAACTTGATGCTGTTAGATCCGATTTCCAGGAAGTGTCACGCAGCCATAGGACTGCTGAACAAGACTACGTGTTGCGTGTAAAGACATGCAGGATGGAAAGTGAGAGTCCAGCTGCCATTTGCAAAGTGCTTTATGGGAATGTAGTCTGATCAAACAGGCAAAACTGGCAATGAAGATTTTATTTTCTGTCCAAGACCATTATAAAGGTTATTGTCAAGTAACTTGTTTTCCTTTTTGAGAGGTTTTGGGGCTGAATAAGTAGTTTTATAATGGGTGAGTGGTGATAACTTGGAGAAATTATCTAGTAAAACAAGTCTCCTTTGTCAACTGAAATGTGTTCTCATAAAGAGAGCAGATAACAGGTTTTTTGCACGCCTAGTATGGTGGGGTGTTTCTCAAACAAATTGACATTGAGCTGGTCTATTTAAACACAACTGCGTTCACGTTTCGTTTGGTGAGCCAGAGGTGATTCCACATGCTCCAATAGGGTGCTGTGTCTCCGCAGCGATGAATAATACATGGACCACTGAGAGGAGGGAATGGGTGTGGCTGGCTGCCTTAATGACAAATCAGAATAATGTTTGTTAAAAAGCAGAATTTGTAGGCTTGTTGCTTATCAGTATCTAGGCTTGATTTAAAAAATCATAGCTGGTGTCTTTTAAATAAAAGTTTATAGATGATCTGGTGTAAAAGTTTTCGTTAAAAACCCCGAACGGTGGGAGTGAGGTGTCACACTTGCAAAGCTGTGCTTTTCATTAGCTCAAGTGGCACCATAAAGCAGGGAACTTGACAAGGATTGGCAATGCAGCGACTTGAGGCGACGTGACTTATTGGGGGCTGTAAGAATGCTGTTCCGTACTTAATGCAAATGGATGTGATTTCTTCAATGAACTTGGATATCCCATGACATTTGTCCTGTCTAAAACTACCCTTTTTTAGCATAATGTATCCTTTGCTTGAATAATGTCTGATATAATGTAAGTGTGTGATAACCTAAAGGTCAGTCTCTGAACAGTTCTAAACACAGATCAGGTGGAGTAAAAAAGGTTAGTAGCTTTTTAAATCGGCAAATGTTTGTTTGCGCTGATAAAATTTTAGTTTTGTCAAACTAATATAATGAGGCTTTCTGTGTGTTGTGCTGTACAGTTCCCTATCAGTGTAATAGTTTGACCCACAGATCTCTGAATAAAGTAACATTGCAGCTAATGGATGATTGCCATTAAATACTAACTTTAATGGTATGATATCTCAGGAAATGCCCCCCTTGTCGTATCACTGGTTCAGTTCATGAATAGCAGTTTATTTTTAGCCAAATATTTGCAGTGTTAGTGGCAGGGGAAAAACTGCTTACTTAGCCAAAAACATCTTATTTTGCCAAAGAATTTAGAGTGCATAAAGGACACTGTATTCTCGTTCTGAGCAAGGAGAAAATTATATATCCCCACTAAATATTGTTGCAAAAAGATGTAATTTTCTATTTTTAAGTAAACAATAAACTGCTTTTTAAGATTGCCTTGAAAGGAAAGTCCAAAGTCCATTTGTCATTTTGACTGAAAGAAAAAATAAAATTTCTGTTTATTTTAATACAATGCAGCGTATAGACTTTGCGAGCAGATTCAAGTGCAAGCACTGGCAACTATTTAATCCATCCATCCATCCATCCATCCGCTTGTCCATCCTTCCATCTTCCACCCGCTTATCCTAGTCAGTTCATGAGGACATTTATGTCACTCCTAAAGTAAGAATGAGGGTCTTTTTTTTAATGTGGTCCTATGGTATGGAAAGACAGTGAATTATCATTTACAATTAAAATTTTTGTTTTCCTAGGTTTGCGTAACAGTGTTGGTGAATTGCTGAATACTGAAATGATGTTTAATTTGTCATGTTGCCCTTTTTTAAAACGGCACCAAGATTTAATTGTACAGAGTGTTACATTTTCAGTAAAGCACTTGGCATCTTCTTTATTGTCAATCCTGGAGAACGTGGTTTGTCGACTCATCTAGGGGCCAGCAAGTCTCCCCGAGGGATCTGATGGGGAGGGTTAGTTGTTTAAACTGGTGGTGCGCAGAGATGGACACACACACATCAAAAAGTATCTTGTTACAAATTACCAATGCTTGCTCATTAAATGTAACATAATAAAATACAAAATACTGCTGTGGGAAAATGTAATTAAAATAAAAGTAATTTGTAATTTGAAAATACAAAAATACATGCAAAATAGTAACGGTCAATGAGATTGCGTGTACTGTTACAGCCCTAGTAATGTGTAATATTTACAAAATATACAGCTTGCCCTAACTTTAAATAGAATAATAATTTAGTGACTTACATGTGTTATAGTGTTAAATGTGAAATTAAAAATGACTTGAAACATTAGTAACGTAACGAGAGCTCAACAGGCTGCAGCAGTAGTTTCGGGTTGGGGGGATATTGCAGTTCCGTGTTCCAGACCCACGATACGAGATAGTGAACATTTGTATCGTGGTTTCGGTCTCAGATTCATAACTGTTTTGCCCTTAATTTATACCCCGTGTTTCCCATAGAATTAGTGGCAGTGGCTGACAGGTGTGTGTGTGTGTGTGTGTGCGTGCATGTGCGTGTGCGCAAGGAGGCACACCAGGGCTTTCTTAAATTATCATAATGCCCGAATGTCCTGCTTTGTCTTACAGTAGGGTGCTGAACATGCACAAACTTAAAGAAACTGTTTAATAGATATTTGCTAAAACAAAAAAGCTACCAGCAGCTGAGACGCATATAATGTGCAATGTCATGTTCAGCAGTCAGTTCTCCCTTTCACACAGGCTCGGTGGCTATAAGAACTCCTACATATAGCAGATACAAATTAAATTTTGCCTTTAAGAACAAAAGTAGCTAGCCTGATTTAATGCTAATAAAGACTTCCATATATGACAAACCAGATGTGGCCAGATGTGACAACAAGATGCCACTGCCTGAGCATGCCTGTTGAAATTAACTAGAATGCCGCTAGCAGGTTCATTCACAAGTTCTAGAGCACTGCACTGCTATTTGCTAATTGCTCTGTTTTTCTGACGTATAATAACATTCAGTGAGCAGTATCTGATAGTATATTTTACTACATAATCTACCTTACGGCATCAAAGCAGCTTCTTTCCTTGGATTGCTGGTCATGGGAAATCTGTGTTCATAATGAGCAAGCTGGGTCCAACCGGATATGCACGTGATAGGCTATATTTACAAGTCTGTAAGCCTGGTGATGACGATTCTTAAAAATACAGAAAATAAATGACATTTTATAATTACTTTAAATATTTTAAATACTTTGAAATCATAAATCATGTTTTATGTATTTTGTTACAAATGACTGATTCTCTGTTTTTTTTTATTTATTTATTTTGTTGTCCATCAAGTGAAATACATATTACAAAATACTTAAAAGTAATTTAATATGTATTTTAAATACATTTAATTGAAATCCCTGGTGGTGCAGGGAGAGGGAAGCTGTAAGAACTGAAACTGCAAAGGGGAGAACTGGTGTCTGACATTTTCTAGAATGTTGATGTGCTCGGTTGATGTCAACTACATTCCAGTTGGTGTGTGTAGAACTGAAAATGACTTTGCAGTCTGGTTTGCACACACTCTGAAAGTGTTGACTTTAAATTTTTTTTCCTCAGTAGTTTCTGTAGTTAAATCCGACAATTGACTATCTGGTCGTTGGGTAAACATTCCCTTCACTGAGTGCAGTACATATCTCTGGTGGTTCTTAACCAAAAATCCTATAAACCTGAAGAGTGTTTGCTAGAAATACAAACATTTATGATGATGTGCCGTTTTCAAATATCTCTTTATTAGGTTGTCCAGCATAAGCGTTAGACAAAGCAGATTTTGTCCTAGAAGAGCAGATGAGTTGGTTCCGTCTTCCTGATTTTATCCAATCACAACCTAACTTGGTTAGTCTCCCTTTCCTCGGCCGTGTATTTTCCTTATGCCTGTAAACAATATTTGAAATGAAGAGTGATTAAAGCTGAAAAGTATTTTCGCTCCCAGCTGCAACATTCTTGTGATTTTGTCCTAGTCTAAATATTTACCACGTTTGTTACTAATTACTATCTTTACATGGTTACTAAATGTTGTAAATATATTATCATTGTTTTTTTTTTTTGGCCTAGTTTAGTGTGGATTTTTCTTCTTCTTTAAGAACAGCATGTTAGTGCCCAGTGGTTTGGTGATGAGCAACAGTTGGTGGCAAAAATGAATTAAAAGAAAGTGACAGTTAAGTGCATTGCTGTATGTCCGCCAGCAAATGATATCCCACAGCAATGGGAATTTGTGAATAAATCGGAAACAAATCAGGACTAGTGTATGAGACCCTGTGTAAATCTGTTGCTGATCTTCAGATCCCCCCCGCCCCTCCCAGACCAGACTTCGATGCTTCTAGAGAGAAATTACAGAAGCTTGGTGAAGGTGAAGGGTCCATGACCAAGGAGGAGTTCACCAAAATGAAACAGGAACTTGAGGCGTGAGTTACAACCAGCCAACTGTGTAAACATGTCGCATCACAAGAACCCCCGGGCAAAAAAAAATCATTACAGAGATGGGCTAGCTTTCACTTCTTATTGATTGTTGCAGTTGTTGTTGTTGTTGTGTTTTTTTTCTCGCAGTGAATACTTGGCTATCTTCAAAAAGACAGTGGCGATGCATGAGGTTTTCCTGTGTCGCGTGGCGGCGCATCCAGTTTTAAGAAAGGACCTCAACTTTCATGTGTTTCTAGAGTACAACCAAGATGTAAGTGTGTTGTCTGCCACGTGTACATGGATTGTTTTTGTTGTGGTTAGTTCTGTCTCATAGATGTTTTACAGATTGTCTCCATCTAGGTATCAGCAATTGAAGCATGTGTTGCTTTGTTAATTCAAGAACAAGCTTCAGTGTTGGTCTGCGTATTGCAAAAGCAAAAAGGTTATGTTTAAATCTACAATGCAGATATTCCTTTTATACACTTCATCTCCGCAGTAACGTCTGTCTTGGTTCCGCTCCTTATCTGCCTGCAGCTCTTCAGTATGTTGGCCCTCACAGCGTGTCTGTCGTTGTTCACAGCTGAGTGTGCGAGGTAAAAACAAGAAGGAGAAACTGGAGGACTTCTTCAAGAATGTGGTGAAGTCTGCAGATGGTGTGTTGGTGGCAGGAGTGAAGGTGAGGACAGTCCCGGGGGTGGGCACTGTAGCGTAGCGTAGCACGTGGGGGTGTGTAAACTCCTAATTGAGAGCACTGTGCCATTCTTAATGTTCTGGGTCATAGAATGTGAGTTCCCCACTAAAGAAGCGGACCTCTAGTGAATTTGGGAACTCCACTTTTTGTTCATGTACATTTCATCAAATTATGTGGAATGAATAACTGGTCATTTCGACGAGTATTTTTGGCACTTAAATTTAATGTACAGCATTTTTGAAATATTTCATTTATTCGTCTGAAATGATTGTGAGAGAATTTCAGTTTGCAGTTGATCCTTGGGTTACGATTGGGTTACGTCCTGAAAAACCTATTTTAAGGCGAAAATGCGTTTTAATACAGTACACCTAGCCTAACAAACATTGCAGCCTAGCCTAGCCTGCCTTAAACATTAAGAACTTAGAACACTTATATTAACCTACAGTTGGGCGAAATCATTAACACAATTCCTATTTTATAATAGTGTTGAATATCTCATGTATTTTATTTACTAGTGATACCCATCGTAAAGTTGAAATGTAATAACATGGACCATTGAAACCTGGCGAATATCTGTAATTGTAAGTCATGAAAACTCGTTGCTTACATAATCAGTATTTCAGTATCCATTACAATAGTCCTGTGACCCGCAACAATTCTTCAAGTCCTAGTCTGAGAACCGTGGATACAGAATACTCCCTAACTAATTGTAGTAAAAGAATTAACTAGAAATGGGAAGTGGGAAAGGGTTAAATAATGAAGAGCTCTTGTTTTTAAAAGATTCAAATATGAAGAGAAATCACTCACCAGAAACTGCGAGAATGATGGTATTCATTTATCATTTTTTTGTTGTAATGAAGGTACTCATTAAAATGTAAATGACTTAAAGAACATCAAATTATTATAGAAGCTTTTGTTTTTTAGGGATAAATATGCATACATATAATTTGAAGGCTTTAAGCTTATAAGACCTTTTGTTAGTTCATATTCATTACATGTCGGTTGTTTTAGTCATATGATGTATTTCAAATTCGGTTTAGAGAAATAATTCATTAAAGCTTTGCTTTTTTTTTTTGAAGGACGTAGATGATTTCTTTGAGCATGAGAAGACATTCCTTTTAGAGTACCATAACCGCGTCAAAGATGCTTCTGCCAAATCTGATAAAATGATCAGGTCTCACAAAAGTAAGTCTCCTGCTGGCATTTAGTTGGGGGAAAAGGCCTTCCCAACAAGTTGTTTTTTTTTTTGTACATTTTTTGTAGTTGTAATTGCACTGACAGCGATGAATACATGTCAACTAAAAATATATGGTATCATGTTTTAGTTTGTGCAAATTGTCTTGTGTCTGTGGGATGTGTGTGTGTGTTTTATGTGTGTTTCTTGTATTGTTTTGCTGGCAAATGTGGAAATGGGTAAGTTTGTGTTTAGTTTGTCTGAGATGCATGAGTAGGGCCTTTGGGAAATTGACAGTTAAAATGAAGAAAAAAGCTTTATTGAGGTAGGTGTAAACTGGGGTAGTGCAGCTGTGGATTGAATTTAACAGGAAGTAAGTGAATAGGCAAATTTCCATTACATGAAGCTTCTCACTTTCACAGCTCCATAGTTATGACATCTACAGATATCAGGGCCAAAGTTTTCAAGATCTGCCAAACGGAGTAGTCATTGTAAACTACTTACAGGCTCTGTATTATTAAGCCATGATCAGAAGATCACAGGATACTAATCAATGACAAAGTACTCCATTTCCACATAATTAAAACATGATACTGTATATTTTAAGAAAAAGCAGTCCAATGTTAATTCCTCATTTAGATGCTACTGTGTGCTGTATAATGAATTCAGGTTGTTTGTCAGGCATGTCATCCCTGCTTTCAATTGGTTGGTGTTTGATCTTGTGTCTCTGTTATAGGTTGTGCAGATGATGTCAACAGAATTGCATCCACGCTGTACACGTTAGGGACACAGGACTCTACAGATTTGTGCAAGTATGCGGCTATTTGTCTTTACATGCGACTGAATACGACTAGCATCTTTCTTTTCAGGTGTATTGGTTTCTCTTGTCCACAAGCTAGGAGATTTTTCGAATAATACTTGGTAATAATTGCTTTATAACATTAATGCGTTCCAGGAAATCTGAGATGTAGTTAATGTTAATTAGGGCTGCACAATATCACATCGCAATATGTAAAACTTCTGCAAGTAATACTACAATATTTATAAAAAAAAAAGGAGCTGAAACTATAAACTATAGCCGAATAAAACTTATCTACCAATAGAGTCTGTCAGGTACGCTGGTGCTGTTGCTGCAAAGTAGCCCTCATTTTAATGGAGGAACTCGCAAGACTTACACAGATCACAAGGTTACACATGAGAATAACCATGCTTAACCTGGAGTGAAGGTGTAGGGATCAGGGGATGTCAGCCTGTCCATACACGGACAAACATGTCCATGGCGAGACTCGATGACTCGACTCCATGGCAGAATGTTTTGATTTAAAATATTATGTAGTAGGTTTGGCTGATTTTAAATAATATATTGATGTACTGTATAAAATTTAAGAAAATGAGAAGCCTCAATAAACTGTGAATAAGGAACATAGGCTAATGTGTACCATCAGTCACATCACGTAAAGTAATGTGATTCCCACCAATCATATGGAAGTCCTTCAATAACAGTCAGTGCAGTCTTTGTCTGAGTGGCTACATGCTGCTGTTCTGGTAATATTATGGATTAGATGAGCGCTCCCTCAGAGGAAACTTTAAGTGTAGGCGAAGACAGCGACAGCTCATCAGGCAAAACATCTTAAATAACAGGGTTGTGGCTAAACACGGTAAAAAGACGCTGGTGGTATGGCTTTTTGCAGTGTAAAGTTCTACATGTGACAGACTCATGCTGTGTACTGTAAACTCTGCCGAAGCTTGTGCCAACTAAAACTGGAAATACTGCAACTTATTTCACTGCTCCAGTAGGACATACAGAAATCAAGTGCTTACTGTAACAGACACCAGCAATTAGGGTTTCCACCTTCAGGCTGAAGAAATGCGGGAAAAATTGCGTCTGAACACTGAGACACTGTTCAGCAGCGAAGCAGATGGGGAAAAAACCAGCAACAAACCGTACCGCTGGTGTTTTATAGTGTTACGCACTATGACAAAAAAATGTTGTTATGATTTATTTAGATTGCAGTCCATTCAGTTTGTTGCCTGTTTAAGGGGAATCCTAAGGGAATTTTAAGCAAAAACAGAGCCTTGAAGTAAAGAAATAATGACTTGAATTATATTGTGATATTTACAGATATTGACTAATATCACTTTTATTGTGATAAAATACTGTGTTTTATGTGAGTTACATTTTAGAATGCCATGTTTGTGGTAAGAATTCAAAATGGTGATGAGTCCTGGTGGGGATAGTAGTTGAGGCAGCAAGCTGGGCCACGCTTTACCCTCCCGTATAACAACCTCAGATTAAAAATGGCAGCTTTTAAAATATCATTTGGGGAAATTAAAATGTTCCTGATTTAGGGGTTTTGCACAAAACATTTTCCATCTCATTCCGTTGGGAGCTAGCCAAGTATAATTAAGTCTTTCTACTTTAATAAGACCAAAGGTTAAAGTTAGCCCAGACTCCATCATCCTGTTTTAACCAGCTGAATATCATTGCAGGCCAGCTGACCAAGTAGATAATTAAAGCCTATGTAGTATTTTCCTGTCGACACAAATTCCTCTCACCCGTGCAGTTAGTTTTCGGTAAATTTAATGTCGGAAGGCTATTGATGTCTCCAAGCGTAACTTAACTTATTAGTTACAAACCACAGGCACAATCTATTGGGGGGCAATGTGAAATTAATCCCTGCAAATGGGATTTATGTACCATGGGCTATAATTACATACTGCTTATAATATGATCATTGTAATGATCATCCTACGTTGATATGCTCTCAGATGTTCCATTAGTGCCGTCATTTGTTTTATCCAGGTGTCTTCAGGTTTGGCCTTGGTCAACCACTGTTTGTGTTCATGTTTCCCAGGCATCTTTAAAACTCGAACAACCAGTAGTAATGGAAACCTGCATGTAATTAAGGAGGCTTCTCGGGGCTTTAGTTTGGCGAGATCCTGGTCCTTTATCTGGCTGCCTCTCACATGCATCTTCTCATGTTCTCTCACCAGGTTTTTCTTAAAAGTGTCGGAGCTGTTTGAAAAAACCCGGGTAAATATTTATTATAATTGTGTTTCCCTACTATGCAGCTTTAAATCTGTCGTGTTCATCATAAATGACTAAACTTTAAGCTAGTTTTATTTATATA
>JAAGVU020000025.1:5375389-5415491 GCA_011763525.2 Mormyrus iriodes
ATGTTCTCCCCAAACGAGCTTGATGGGCCGAATGGCCTCCTCTCGTTTGTACATTTCTTATGTTCTTATGTTCTTATTGCATAAAAAAATTCTAACAACATGTGTTCTATGAGCTCATTAGCTTAATAGACTTTTCTTCAAAAAGCTTACAATGCTAACTTAAATGGACATTTTACTGAAACAAGATAGATGAAATACCTCATTATTCAAGGTTAAAATACCGTTATTTGAAGGGCATGTCATCCGGCTCTTGGGACATTGAGTTACTCCTTGTTCTGTATGTGACCAGTGCTGTTTATAAGGTATTATTGCATCCCCTGCTTAGCTAACACTGACACTTTAAATGTGTACTCAGTTGCTACAGAACTGTCAGTCAGCGTTTTTTTGCCTAAGAACATACACTTTCATTTTTGGCCCAAAGGCTGGGAAATGTGTACAGCTGAAAGCAGGTCAAAATAGTATACATCAGTAAGGTGTGGTGTAACTGATTTACACTGACCAGTACTGCACCTTAAATGTATCATAATCAGTTTACATGACACTTCCTTGCCCTCTCTGAGTGGAGCTCAGTTCACTTTCAGACAGCTGGGGCATCATGAATGGTGTCTATGTGCAAAGGACAGGAGCGTTGAACACTGGGGGGGATGGGGAATGCCCCATTACCAATAAATACATTTAAAAATTCCTTACCTTTTATTACGGATCTGAGCATTACTGCGGCCAATTCGCTGCAGATACAGAGCATGAGGGCAAAGCATATTCCTAACGAGGACTGTTATCCTGTATCAGACAAACCCATTTTATCATACGGATCAGTTATTTTTGGTTATGTTTAGCTATGAAACTGCATCCTAAACAGGGTTAGTCTTACTTTAAATGATGAAATCTTTATTAATTTAAAATTATTTAATCTTTTTTACATCGACAGCCGATCCATGTTTTTGCACCCTCTGAGCTCCCTGCCAGTCCACATTTTTGCTCCCTCCCAGCTCCTACCAGGAAGAATGTGGACTGTCTGTGGGTCCCGAAAGACTCGATTGGGAAACACTGCTCTAAAGGATTGGTCAATAGTCTTTATTATTTGCGAACATCCCGCTAAAGGGTTAAAAGGCAGTCAAATGATAATAATTGAATATTTCAAAGTTAATACGTTCAGGTATTAATTATAATGTTAAATATAAGGTGGTTGTGGTGCTGGTAATTGAGATTTGAAAAACACAGAAATATTGGTGAGTAGTTGTGGGTAGCACAGATGCTATGACGTGGATTTGTGATGCTCTCGTTCACGACAATCTTGATTAGTCACACTAATATTAAAATTTGTTTTGATAATACATGAATAGATTTTAACTCTGTTGCAGAATGCAAAGATGTGTGAACCTCAGCTGGATGAACAGCAGGAAGATGGGTAGATGGATAAATGGATGGATGGATGGAGAATGCAAAGAGAGACAAAAATACTTAGGAATGAATGATTAGTGTCTGTTTTTATGGGCTAGTAGGAAAGTACAGTTACCAATAAAGAATTTAGTAGGAATTTCAGGGCAGTAAAATTCAGTGGTAATCAACCGTAATCCACTTATACTGACAAATAATGGCTTTCACAGGGGTGCTACTTCATCTCTTTGTGAAGCCAGTGCCTCAGGGTTCACACTGACCTTGAAAAAGAAACCCTTTGCATTTTGACTTTCATAGCAAGGGCTGGGAGGGGAGAACAGCCTGTTCTGGCACAGATCCACATCCCTTCATTTTCATTTAGTGGCCTGGTTTGAGCCGAGCATGTCCAGGGAATAGCAAGAATCTATTAATTATATTTTCCAGACAAACAGTGGCCACCATATATTCTATCCCACAACATATGACTTTAGACTTCATACTTATTATTCATATGTTACATATTTCTGTTAATTATAGCAAATATTATAGTGAAAACGAAAACTTATAAAGACCCATGATGACCTGTGTGAAACGAATCAACCATATCATTTTGCTTTTGCAAGCTAAACACCTGACTAGGATCCTAATGAGGACAGGTTAGGTAGAAAGACAAGGTATGGTCATTAGTGGAGCTTCGTGTCCGTGGATCTCTCAGGCTTGTGATCTATCATTTATAGTCTTCTTGTGAAACTGTGTAAAATATTTAAAATATGTTGGGAGTCTTTTAAAGTGAGCTTCAGCTTTAACCTCTATTCACCACTTAAAATCAAGATGGAATATTGACAAATTCTAGTGGATCTGATAGGCAAAACTTGAAAGAAATAAAACTTTTATATGTATAATTGTTCTGTGGTTCATATTTGCACGAGTCCAGCTTTCATTGTTTCCATTTTTCTTTCCACTGTCTTCATGTTTATAATGACAATTACTATTTCAGTTACTATTGTGTTTTAAAAAGCCATAAACCGTTATGGACATCATTCCCTATACCACACTGGGAAGAAAACACATTTTTATCCAAAGTATTTTCTTGGCATGTGGAATCAATGGGACTTGACAGATAACATTTGCATTAAACATCTAAAATCAGATGCAAAATGTAATTCATTTATTGTCATTGCCAAGTCTGAGCGCAGCAGTTTCCTTGAACCTACAATAACCACGACAAATATTCATTTCAGAAAAGACTCTCTAGGATCACATTCCATCAGCTCTGCAGTCTACTTTATAAGGTCTACTTAAACCTCTGGACCACAATTAAAGTCCAAATATAAATGCAAAACAACTGTTTATGTTGAAATTTATGTTATTCTGTTATTTTCTATGAGTCAATTTTCTTTGAAAATGGAGCTTATTTCAAATAAAATGAATAGGGCTAACAGTGTTATTTGGAGGCATGAAACATTACAATCAAGACAAGCACTATTCATATCATGAAGACTAATAAATTGATATAATATTCTTTGCCACCTATAGCTTAATACTACTTTAGAATGTAAATTATTAAAATCCTACTAAGCAGTGCACCTACATAGATCAAAATGATATGCAACTGATTCAGTCACTCTCCTTTGTGTTAGATCAGTAAAGGTTGTTTCCTCTTATTTCTGCATCATTCTGACCATCCATTTCACTCTCGATAACAGTTCTACCACATCACATCTACAAGCGAGTAATATTTTGTACCATGTACCCAGTAATAACCACGATAAGGCAAGCCCACAATTAATTATGTATCTGAATAAAGATCAGATTCTCTGATTGTGTGTGTGTGCTGTGGAATGTTTGAGATCTGCACATAACTGGATGCCTGGCCCTGAGATCACAGTGCCGTCTTGTAAAAGGGGTGCATTATTTACTATTGATACCCCCACAGTGGGGGTAAATACACCTAAAGGGTATAAACATGCACTAATCACTGGAACTATGTGTCTTCAAATACATGGTATATTTTGAATATAAACTAAATATTTGATGGTACATAAACAGCACATATTCAGTTAGAGTAAGATGTACTGCTCTTTGGGTATAAAAGAAACACTGGCAACTTACTTGATCTTGTGGTTTGGTTAAAAAAAAACCTTTATTGATTTTCACAACAATCAGGACCTGAACCAGAGCATCGATGTACAATGCCTATTTCCTGTCCAGCAGTCCCTGTGATGAATAATCCGCGGGAACAAAAAATTACCAGCAGGCACCTGGGGTTGGGCGACTGGAGGACCAGGTGTAGAAGTGGCAGGCTTGCAGAACTGCAGCTAACCACCGCCAACAAAAAAACAAGACGCAGGCAAACCAGAACCTTAAAACTGAGACAAGATGGTAGGTAACCAGAACCAGAAAACCCGAGACAAAATGTCACGAACCAGGAAACAGGACACTGGTGTTTTGCCATTTTTTTGCTGCCTTGCCAGAATTTGCTACTGTGGCAGAAATTTTATATCTGTCCATTTTTGCTACTTTGGCAAAATATTCTACCCATAGTTTTGAATAGACGTTTGTATAAGGATTTATGCAATCAAAATAACTGTCCTATACTTTAAATTGGCGGTAGCAGTTTTTAACAGTTTTTAGTTTTATGCTACCAGAAACTGCTACTTATCATTTTCAGTGTGGTGGCAGTTTTTACAGGTAGTTTTATGCTGCCAGAAACTGATACCTCTAGTTTTCAGTGGGGTAGCTATTTCTTCATAAGGAACTTCAATGCCAGGGTAAGAATGTAATGTTGTAAAATGGTCTTCATTGGTGAAATAATTACTAATTGACCTTCAGAGGTCTGGATATTTTTGCTGATTTTTTCTGCTTCAGTTTCAAGCTTTATTCTGCAAAATATACAAGGATTAACTGCACTATATTGATAGTTTATCAAGAAAATACACTGAACTTACCAATTTATGTATCAGGGCAAAAAGATTTTGCATATGTTTGGAAAACGGTGATGAAAATAAAAATAAAGTGTTTTCTTTTTCTTGAAAATGAAGCTGCTATGGTTCATATCAGTACCCTAAATATACGGCTGAGTGGCTTTAAACAAGTGTAATTTCAGACACATAGGAAATATCATACCTGAACTTTTATCCCTTATTTTATGCTGGAGTGTGTGCCACCCATTTTCAATATTTACAAACAGAAAAACTGTATAGATATTTATTTTTCAAACCCGAGACTCACTGGCTTTCACTTATTTTCTGTAAAGATCAAGTAAAAAAAAAAACATATTGTCAAAATATGCTGCCATTCGTTTTATATCTGTGGCATTTAGTAATGATTCAGATTCAAAAGATAGTATTGCTTTCTTTAAAACAATTATAACTTTCTTTTGCCAGTAAACACAACTAGCCTTTCATTCTTGACTCATAAAACCCTAAGCCCTCACTGTCAAAACACGATGTAACGCTTTTGTATCGAACAAGTTTAGCTCCAAGTAAAATAGAAATATAAATCTAGTAGTTAAACACAAATATTAACAAAATACAAATAATGTTTGAGATAATCCATGTTTAACAGGAAAGGGTAGCAAGAATTTTCAGACTTTGCAGACAAGTGATGTAATGTTGATTTACGCACACGCATGTTGGGCTGGGAAGCCGTTTTGTGGGGCAGGAAAAAAGGGCAGAACATGTGTTCTCTGCAAAGCCTGACAAGGCGACGGCATGCCTAACACCAGAAATAAAACACAGAGCGATAAGATGCAACCCACAAAACCCAGAGGCTATACTCCAAACTAGCCCCAGAGCTGAACTTTAGGTTCAGAAGATGCCCACTAACCAGGCTAAATAATGAACCAAAGCTACTTCGGGTTCAGACAGTGTAACCCTTGCTGCTGTCTATGGTGATTTTTGTTATTTGCTATTAAACACTGAATTACCTATGTATTCCTAAGGAAATCCAACAGTATTGCTGCAGATGCAAAAAAAAAGAGAAAATCATTTAGTCCAATTGAGAAAGAGTGTGCAATACGTTTTCAGTATATTTGTAGACTGTATTATGGTATTTTATGTCCAAAACATCATGCGGCTACTGAATGCAAATTTCTACAAGTTCTTTCCATACCATAACCAGTTGTGAAATTAATTATGTGATTTTCTTTATCTTGTCTAATCATTTGACTGTTTAATTATTATCAAATTATTATTTTTTGCTTGGGCACAGTATTCACCTCAAATGCCCAGACTTATAAATTTAAAGATCAATTAGCATAGCAAACCATTTATTGTACGATGTGTATCCACAGTGCCCTGCAGAATTATTGCTATCCTTGGTAAAAATGGCCAAAAAGATATGAAAAAATTTCTTTAGCGTGATCTTACATTCAAGTCTTTTCACATAATTTCACAATTAGTCATGATATGGAGAGAGTTGGCAGACGTCTGTATCAAGTAGCTACAGAATTTGAAAGTATAAGCTGGCATAATATATAAACATGCTGAAAATACTTCAGGAGATCATATACCAACATCAGGAAAGATTGGTCTGCACTAAGATGTTCCAGCAGGACAATGATCCAAAGCGTACAAAAATGGTTCACTGACCACCGAATCGAGCTTTTCCAGTGGCCATTGAAAACTTGTGGGTCCAAGGACTCTAACTGATCTGGAGAGATTTTGCATGGAAGAATGATCCCTTTAAATGTGTTTTCCTATCTCACCCAGCATTATAAAAGCAGACAGTGCTGTTATCATGGCAAAGGAAGGCTGCACAAAACCCTGAACACAGGCCTGCCAAAAATTGTGTGATGTGTTTTGAGAAGAAATGTTTCATTATTTGTGAGGATTACTTTGAATAAATTTACCCAATTTATCTGCAGGTTAGCTTTCTCTCATAAGCAGGACTTAGTTTGTAAACTCTGAGCTGCCGGAGCAAAAGCACAGAGACCTACTGTAACCACCTACTGTGTTGTGCAATTTTTCCCAAATCAAAAGTCATATAAACAAAACAGACTAATTTAGGCGGATGTATGACAAAAAAGTCATACAACACAAACGATTTTATAAATATGCATTTATTTAGGTCAATTTGCATTTATTCCAAAGCTTAACTCAACTTAATTTTAAGTTTATTTATATCATGTGTGTACTTTTGAGGCGGCGGAGTGCAGACTGCTCTTAGCCAGAGCCAGAGCTGAGCTCCAACACAAATTAGCACTGCTCATAAGTTTAGTGTAAGATCGGGCTAATGAACAACAGAAATTTTTCATGGTCCATTTCGGTAATGTTTAACAAAAGTGGCAATAACTCAAGAGGACATTGCATCTTAAGTTTGATAAGTTGCACAATGTACATATATATTCCGTAGGGGAAATGTTTGCAAAAGGCAAAATTATAAATATATGCAGAAGGAATCTACAAATGCTGAAAAATGCAGTTGGCAGCACTGAAAACAGACCATTTGTTTCAATGAACCACCCCTTCTTTTGAGGTCTGGTGGGAAAATCAGAGCAATAACGTCACCCAGAGGCATTTAGTGAAAGAGTTCCCAAAAAACTGACACCAGCAGAACACAGCCCAGTCAGCCAGTGTTATTGCCATAGATACGAGCGGGCCACTGCTGGTGTCAGATACATGTTTTAGTGCCTGTGCTGAGTGTCACTCTTCGGGTACTCTGTAGGTGCAGGTACAGCCATGGTAAAATTTATGAGACCGCCCTCTAATTTCCCCACTGTCAGAAATAAAACCCTGCACAAACTTGTCATATGTAACCATTAATCATTTAAAACGGTAATTGAAAAGTTTAAGAGTGCTATAACATTAAGTAATGTTTTCTTTGTTGGCCTGGATTTTTTTGTTTTAGCACCAGACTTTTAGTCTATACAACGCTGTGCTTTTTTTTGATTTCTAATGAATCTGGGGACAATTTTTATTCTTCGAAGCTTTGTGCGGTCATTGCAGGACACAATAGCCTCTCCAAATTGTTCTTCTCGAGAACATACCTGCGCACATGGAGTTCCTCAAGCCAAGCATTCCCTAACAGAATAAGAACCAAAACTGAAAGAAGAACATAACAAAAGGCCAGTGCAAGGTCTGTCACATTTAACGCCATAAAAATAAAGCAAGGTAGAAAGAAAGAACGAAAGAAAGAAAGGGAGGGATAAAGAAAAACTGGCAGATCACTGTGGTGTGTGGCGGTCATCAGGATGGCTGAAAGCAAAAGAAATTATGCCAGATAGTAACAAATCCAAGAGAAGTTTATTATGAATATGGCACCTGTAGGATGGTAAAAAACCGTGTTACAGAAAGACAACCATGTATGACATGTTTCTCTGAGCTGATGAGAATCTACAAAAGTATAAAATAACCCTGTTGTAAAATGAAGTATGTACATTTCTGAATTGCAGCATTATTCATGGTCAATGAAAAAAAGATGTTTCTTAAAAAAAATAAGCCAGGCACTCAAAGTTAGCTTCAGTTAGTTATGTTTTTCAAAATCAAACAAAAATAAAAATGTACCATAGTTTTCTCTTTTTAATATTTTAATTTGTTTGTATTTAGAATTTATAACACTGTTAACATTGATACTAAGAGAATTCCCTTTACCCCTTATTCATCTACTTGGCACCAAATTCCTCATAAAAGAATCTGTATAATTGTACAAGAAATAGTTAAAAACACAGACACAGTCTTCACAGGTAATGAAGTGTTTTTTTTCATATTGTAATTTTTAAACACTATGTATCTGACAGCAGCTGAGATTAGTTTTAGTTTAAATCACCAGCAATCATTTTGACACAACACAGAAACATTAAAACAGCTCATCCTGCTGTTCCTTTGTAACATATGGGTGTATTTCCTGGTCCACGGTGTCTGTTTTAGAGCTGCCCCTCTCCCCAAACCTCATGCCCCCACTAAGTAGAAAACGCTAACATCTACTATTCCAGAAATCTCAAGTGGCGACACCAAGCCCTCCCAAAACATTCCACCAGCCAACCTAAATTCCACCACATTTTCCTTTTTTGTTATTATTATTTTTTTTTACATCTATTTCTTATGACCTGGGTTTAAGTAACAACACACCATCACAGAAACCACAGACACTTGTTTCCTGATGTAGGGGAGTAGCCTGATTCAGTTAAAAAGACAAAGGCTCCCCCACCCTTTGCTGGACAGACTAAAAAACACTGAATGTTGACAAAGCTGCTGGACCGAACAAAATCAAGTAAACTAAACAATCAACTTAGTAAACATGCATTTCCAAAACACCTATAAAAATAGATTTATAGTGCGAAACATTTTGTCTTTTCATTTCTTTAAGAAATCTTTAAAATTGTTTATTGTCCTGAAATACTATTATGATTTTTTTTCCTGTGTGTTACAGGGTCCTTGAAGTCAACAGGTTTGGTGGAAACCAATGAAATACACCCAATGCATACAAGATAAGCACAAGGGACTCTGGGAATGTTTCACAACTGAGGCTTTTATGGTTCCAGTCTGTTACATGTTCTAAGTGCTACTTTAAATTTGTATCATTTTATTCTGTAAATGTAAGCAAGCTGGAAACTAAAGTCCCAGAATTCCTCAGTGGCAAAATGGCTCCATAAACCTTTGAGCTAGTTAAGAGTCTTTTTATCTCTGAGAGAAAGAGAGGTCTGTAGACTACACAACAGCAAAGCAATAGCGGAAACAGAAAGAAATACAGACAAAAGGAAGCAGCATAAGGTGACACTACATAAGAAGGCCACCACACAAAATCCACTAACCTCCAAGAATCACTGATTCACTAGGACTGCAGAGAGGAGGGAGAGGGGCAGATACGACCTCCCCGACCCCGGACTAGAGATAAAGCACAGAGAAGACAAAGGACGAAACAGCTACATCAGCTTGGTATATACTGCATATAATAACACACATTGAAATCGCCATGGAGACTGACAGCCAATGACACTTACACATTGTACACATTTACGGGTCTCACGCTTGGTAATAGATGCCTTGATGGGCGGCTGCCAAAAGATGACGCGAAAGATTTTTTTTTTATAACATTTTTTTCTTCTTAAAATGAGAATCACAGTGTTTTTTTTTCAACACCAAACTGTGACATTAACTTTTTGGCAACAGAGAGATAAAATTAGGAATGTGATATTTTTTAAATGCAGTATTAAATATCTGTGATTGTTATGCATGTACTTATTACAATCTTGCTGACTTATCTGAGATTTCAGAGACTTTATGAGATGTTGAGTGATGCTGATGACATTCAATGTACATAGGGACAAAAAAAATCTGAATTCAATCAAATGAAATACTGTTAAAATTACACATTCGTGAACACAAACGTTTCAAGTTAATGACGTAAATTAGCCTCAGTTTTACTGAGAAAAGAAGATTAGACTAAAGAGTAAAAACAAACTCAATCCACTCAAAAATCCATTCTTAAGCTCAATCAGATTGAGCATGCAAGTACATTCCCTTGATAGGAGAGGCAAACATGAAGGTATATCTGTTCAGCTAGAGGTAAGAGTTTTCTATGGAAAATCTCCCCACCTGTCAGTCACCATGAGCTATGTACCGCTACCTGCTTCAGCCAGCTAAATGAGGGTCATCAGATGATAGCACCATGGATCTGCAAGAGAAAATGGAACTGGGAATATCCTGGACTGATCAGTTTTGAATTCCTGGGATATTATAGTAACATTCTATTCACAGGTCAATACCCGGCTGAAATTGCTTTAAATGTGTGATTTGCAAGTCAGTTATGTCTGAGCTATAAAAAAAGAGAAACACATTAATTCTAAAATACTATTCCCCCGATTAGAAATGACAATAAAAATCCTCTGAACTATATCAAACAGGGTAACCTCCCTTCTTCAGCCTCGGTCACATCAAAATGTGGATTAAAACCGTTTCAGTTTTGGGCTAAAACTGTTTTGCTCTCCATTACCTTTAAATATACAAATTGAAGGCATCTTCATAAAGATGCAACAAAATCAACTCAAATAAAAAGTACATCTCAGAAGACCACAGAACAGGCGTCAAGTACTCAGAAGCTCTCTGTATGTGAAAAAGCCACTCTTTGCAATAAAGAATAATCCGTTTTAGTCTGTACAGAGAGAGATCGTGAACGGTATAGAGAGAGAAGGACAGAGGCAGAGAGAGAGAGAGAGAGAGAGAGAGAGAGAAAGAGCGAGAGAGAGAGAGAGAAACGTCACGGGGACCATTCATTTTAATACTATGAGCTCACTTGCTCAAATTCAAAGTGCTAGAATTATTTTTTTACCCATTTGAAACACAGTCTTATGCCTCAAATTGTCTTTGACAGTTGAACACAGTAATATGGTCTTGTTGTTTTGCTTTAATCTTCTTTACGCTCAAGAGTTTGTGTGGTGTGGATCCCGTTGCTGTAGACGGGGAACGGGAGAGTGGAGAAGAGTCCCTCAGCTGTGGTGAAAACATTTGTCGCCGGCATCTGAGTGAGGCTCGCCCCGCTGACCCCTCCCCCGAAGGGGCCGGACATGTTGAGCCGGTGGACGTGGTGGTAGAGCATCTCCATGGGTGTCTTGGGGTCGATGCCGAAGCTGGGGCTGTTGACATCCACAAAGTTCATCGTATGGGCGTTGGGCAGCAGGTTTCCCTGCATGGCGAGGGTGACGTCAGCGGGGGCATAGCGGATGGTGCCAGTGGTGTAGACCCGCTGGGCAGCCGTGCTGGTGGCAGCTAGGGTGCCCGTCACCCGGTGGACCAGTGGAAGCACCACGTTGCCGGCCTGAAGCCGCTGGAGGGCCTCGAGGTCGCTGGTGTACAGCAAGGAGCTGGAAGTACTTGGAGTCCCCTGCTGCTTGTCTCGCGGGGAGGCGGAGAGAGGCGGAGACAAAGGGTCAGAGGAGGAGGAGCTGGACGGTGGGGCTAGGCTGGCCACGCTTGAGGCTGAGGAAGGGGCGGTGGCACTGTACACAGGTTTTCGGGCACTTGTGCCTTCTGTGCCAGGGGGTGTGAGGACGGAGTCGGGGATGGAAACCTGCAGACCTCCCCCCTGTGGGGACGGGAAGTGGTCAGCTGCTGGGGGAGGCTTGGTCATGCTGTAGGGGGATTCATTCCTTGAGATCTCTCTGTTGGGTGGGTAGTTCCAGATGCTACTGTCATTGTCAAAGTTGATGGGCTCCGACATCTCGGTCTTGATCTTGAGCACTGAGGCACTGCCAGGGGAGGGTGGGGGCAGCAGGCCGTGCTGCTCCCCCAGGGCCGAGTCCAGAATCCCCGGGCTGGGGGTGGCCGAGGCCAGGCGTCGCCGCTGACTGCTGTCTCCCTTCTGCTTTTTCCTTCGCTTCTTCCGCTTCTGGTGCTTTGCGGAGGCAGAGGCGTGGAGGTCGCTGGCGCTATCCGAGTCCTTGGCGCTGTCGTACTCGTCGGAATCGGAGGAGAGCGAGTGAGGCAGCTCGACGGCCTCCCCGTCGCCGTAGCGCTCCACCTTGATGTGCAGGCTGCCGAGCCGCCCCAGCCGGCCCTCCTTGCTCTCCCCCTCGCCGTCGGACGGCTCCATGCTGTCCTCGCTGTCCTGACTCTCGGGGTTGCTTGAGCTGTCTCCCTCTTCCTGCCGCCGCATCTCCTGCTCCGAGGGCCGGCCCGGCTGCTTCTTGCTGTCAGATTCGGGGTCCTCGCTATTCTCCGACTGGTTCCCCTTCCCATCAGACTTGGAGTTCTCGTTGTCTTCTGAGGAACAAACAAAGGGCAGCTGCTATAAAAATCCATGTACCACTCTGAAGAGACCGGCCTTGCCTACAGCATGAAACTATGGTTAAAACCACTGAAAAATGTCAGACTTTGAAAGCTGTTTCTGTGTAGGTGTATGTATATGTATATGTAGCAGATGGAAGGTGTCTGAGGCTAAAGCGGGGAAGAGGAGAGGGAGTTAGCATGTATTCCCCATGGAGGACACGCACCTGCACTCTCTCCTTTAAACAGATGCTAATTGTATAGCTCTTGTTGGCTACACCAGTGACCTTGGGCTTGTGCAGAGAGGGTCACTGCCTGTGCATGTGCTGCCAGCCCCAAGAAGATGGAGCCGGGACTGAGGCAGCTGGAGGGCTTAGCAGACCGAATGATGTACACAGATACAGAGGTGTAGCAACGGGGGGCTCACTATACTGTCACCTCCACCCCACCAGCAACTTCCTCCCCGCTGAAGTATATCTCTTATTGCTCAGAAACCGGCTCTATCCTCTCATGCTACATTAACATACCATATATTCACCCAGGCTGGTTCCTTCTAAGTACTACAGGACCAGGTTAGCTGATCTCAGAACGTTTAGGCTGGTTCTTGATCGTGGTACTCATGTTTGTTTATGATGCATACCGGAGTTTTCCTTAGAGTCTGATTCTGAGTCAGAGGTCTCAGACGACTCGGAGGCCTTCTCCGGCAGATTGGGGAGCTGTGCGATGTCCATGGGCGTGTCCTTGTACTCCGGATTGCTGAAGATACAAAAGAAGACGGTGATGAAGAAGTCGACCACAGAAAAGCTCTTTAAGAAGGTTGTTGTCGGGGATTGCGAGAGTGTTTGCTATTCTTCCCGCATTGCGATTGATCGGCTTCCTTCCCCAAAGGATGCCTCTCTCTAATGATCTCTAACAAAGCACTACTCTGGCCAGCAAGGGTGAAAGAAATTAAGTGGGGATTGTGGAGATAAATCTATTTGCCCATCAGTGAGTATGAGAGGGAAAGGACAAATTCTAGAGATCTGAGGAGGAACCTTTAATTGGGATTGGGCTGAATTTTTAGCTAAAGCACAGAAAATCAGATAACGTCCTGAAATGCCTGTGTTGTGTGTCCATGAATGTACCAGGATAATGTTTTCATGCAGCATCCCCTTGTACTATACATTCCAAATGCTCTGCAGTACAGTACTATACAATGTACAATGTACAATGCAATGAATGTGATTTTTCCAGGAAACGGTTACAAAACAACAGGCAACACATATAAACCTAGTACCTATGGTAAAATAAGATAGCCATCGGCCCCTCTCACCTGAGAACATAGTTCACCCAGATGATGTTCTTTTCATTGGCGTTCTTGGCATTGATAGCGATAGTGGCGCTAGACTGGATCCAGATGTAACCACCATTCTTTTGTATCCAGCGGTAATACTTGGTGACACACTGTCCCTTGTTCATCACTGCAGAGGACAGAATTCCTTGTGAGCTTAGCGAGATAGGTGCAATCAATTCATATTGTCCAAAATGTGCTAAAGAAAGGAACACTGTGTCAGCATTCACAGCGGACTGCTGCTACACCTCTCTGTGATGGACTATGCCGGTAATCGGCAGCATGAATCACCAAGGATCATTCAGACTTTGGTTTCATACAAAAGCATATTAGGGCAAAAATAAATCTCATGCACATTTTTTCCTTGATTTCGAGAGAATTGATATATGGACGGTTGTTTAAAAACAGAACAGCTGTTTAAAAAGATTTATGAAATAAATAATGGTAAGCTTTCATATATTGAGATACGCACTCTAAGTGAGAAAGTACCTCAAGAGTCTAACTGCTAGATGCAATAACTAAAACAAACCACTGGAGGGAGCTGTGAGTCTGTACAAGCTGGCAGCGGCTGCCATGTCCTTGTCAGGGTTTGCTGAACTGAAGATGCTCTAGCGGTTGCAATAAATTTGGCTAAATTAGCTGCTAAATGGTTATCTCAACCAATATGTATTTGCATTAATCATCATGCTCTAAAACAGAAACAGTGAGAATCTGAAAGAGGTAGTAAATTCATATTCTTGGTTTAATTACAGCTACAAATAGGCCTTAACACAGAAAGAGTTTCATGAGGAGAATGATTCATATAAAAAGAGGTCCAGTAATTAAAAACTATTAAGGACTGATAGTGTTGTTTGAGATGTGATCCCGTGGGCTACAATAACTGAAATTATTTCGCAGGCTGCTTTCTCTGCGTGAAAATATAGAACAAATTACAAAATAAAGAGAATCATACACAAATAATTCGCCCCTATACCAGGCCCCCTCCCTTCTGCATACCCTTGCATTCACCTTCACCGCTGCAGCAGTGTGGAGTGATATACCTTCAGCACAACCGCTGTTTCACATGCGTACTGCAAATCTGCCTCACTTTACTGCCCAGTGACAGCGCACTGACCTACGCAACACAGTACCAAAGTAACATGACAGTGCTTTAATCAGTTCTTATTCAAATGAGAATTTAAGCATAAAAGATAAATAGCTCTATGTACAGAAGTCACAAGAAAACATGAAGTGATTTAACTGGCACTGTAAATCTGATAAAATGAAGTATGAACTTATTTCAATCAAAAAGATTCCTTTGAACAAATTACAATAAATATATGCAGAATATAACAAACAAAATAATCCAAGTTATAATACGGAATGGCTTCGCTAACCCATTAAAAATGAATTACAAAATATCTAAAGGTGCATATTTAGCAAAATATATTATAACCCACGTCCGAGTCAATTATGCTTTAATGATATGCATGTGCTATAATGATACATGTGTACTAAACTGCAGAATTCCTCCAAGAGGGTAAACTGTCAACGCAGGTAGGCCAATATTTCCCCGGCTGCGGTGTGGGTGTCTGGCCTGCTCTCCGGCTCTCCTTCTCCTGACTGCTGGCTCCTGTCTTGTTTACCTTCGATTGGACAAACCCCCTCTCCGCAGTGCCGTCGATATGCACTGTCCGTCCCTTCCCACGTCTCTGCAGGTGATGCTTATTTTTTAACCCCTTTCACTTACGGTGCCATTAAATCAATCGGCCTGCTCACACCATTGATTTAGCGTTAATGAAGCTGCTTTTTTCCCCCCACGCTGAAGTTTTCTGCTGCTTTTGGAGGCATTAAAAGGAATAGGGGCTCTTTAATCTGCGGCGCTCTCCTGCAGCCCCGGGCATGCCTGTAGGGTGGTTTCCCTCGCACCGCGCCAAGGCCCCCCTGTCCTTCAGTTTGTTTTCATCATCTGGATCCCTTCCATAATGGCAGCTACCTTTCAGATACCCTTTACCCGCAGCGTCCCGGTCCGCGCTGGGCTCAGCTTCTGTATAAAAGTAGGTAATTTACACCCGTGAAATTGCTTTTTAGAGAAGTCCTTGCTGTCCACAGGGATATTACTGTAAAGGCAGCGCTTTTAAGACAGAGCGAAGGAGAAGAGAGAAGTTTGTCTCTTCGTCTCCCTTGGCCCTGAATGGATTTTGGCCTCGGTGCCGAAATCCAACGCCTCACTCTGAGGCCCTCTGTCTCGATGCACTGCGTTACAGCACATACTCACTTTTCCGCATTATATTTACCACTAGTATATGTACAATCCATTAGTATTTTTTCTGTATTCTGTATTTTCCCCCTGTGCCTTGATGTTACCTCTTTTTGCATTTCAATTTCCTATCAGTAAAAATCATGACGTGTATAACATACTGCACATGTGTAATAACATTTATGCATTTTCTTGCTTTTACCAGAACAGCCATGGACCGGACAAACATAGCTACCAATCGCTTTGTAGTAAAGGCTTTGCGGTATTTCTTGCCTTGTGTTTTGAGAGCTTTGGGTGGGTTTTGGGCTAGTTTTGAGACACTGTTGAGCTGAAAATGCTAGCCCTAGTGGGAAATCCTGCTTTGGAAGGAAAGCGTGTTGTACAGAAGTGAGCTGAAGCAGATTTGCTGCATGGCCTTAGGTAACATATTCTTTAAACTTGACACCACGTATTTGGCGTACACAATTACACAGAAACAAAATCTCAATACAGAATGTACAATATGCCACTAAATGACTTAACAACTCTTACACTTCATCTGAACAAGTACTATTTACTGAAAATCTGATTTACTCCTCCTCAGAAAACGTCATAATGAACATTTTTAATTAACATATCATTGGATGGAAGTTTAAGTAAAATAATGATTCAGATGAGGTGTTAATTTAAACAAATCTGAACTGGTCTTTTGAGACCAGCTATTATAGTGTGCTGGAGGCCTTTGGACTAGAGGTATATTAGAGGAATATTTTCTGTCTGCCATTACTTGGCACCTAATGGAATTTTCTGCAAACTGGTGCTGCTGTTTTGCAGCATGCACGCTGTTCTGGAAATGTCCTAATTTCCTTAATAAGGAAAAGCATGTGCAATGACCTTAATTACATCACAGCCCACTTGGTCACTAGGTTTACATTCTTAAGGTATGATTAAAAAAGCCAATAGGTTTATACTGCCTACATTTTCAAATGCGACATTTTTTTGCACGGCTGTAAATAACTCAGAATTGCTCGGAGTATTCATTAAATACTTCCTTTGTCAACACACTCCTTTTAAAGCAGGCCAGCGGCACGACATGCGATAAATCAGATGGACGCAGTAGTGGACACGCAATATATTACAATGTAGCATTTGGTGTTTGCTGTCGCCTTCCTGTCCCTGTTCAATGTCAGACTGCTGCACTGCTCTCCCTCTGCTGGGTTTCAAATCAGGGCCTAATGGACCCAATCTGGAGCCTGTTTAAGGAAAAGGGACAGTGCGTTGTGCAGGTAATTGCTCTCTAATTCAGCTGGACCCCCCAATATCTAATCAGATAGCAAAAAAATCTCCAGCAGGCCCAAGGACACTCATCCTCCTCCACAAACACCTAATAAAGCAAGGAAATTTATACCCTTCCACCCTGCCATTAGAGCACACGGCCCACAATGCTCAGTATGTGGCCCGCTTCCCAAACACTATTGTATGGTGCAGCCGTGTTACCAAATCCTCTACAGAGTGCTTAAAAAAAGCATCATTAGCTTTAGCAATGGGCCATTTATCCATTTAAAACGTTGCCAGTTTTTGCATGTAAATGATAATCAGAGAAAAAAATCTTATGCTGGCTGCACTATCTGTATTAAATTCAAATTTGTCTCTCTTCAGCGGGAGAATTCGGAGCAAAAATTCACTGTGGCATTGAATGTCATTCATTTCAACATCATTTTTAAACTCACAGTTTACTTTCCAGTGAGGTATTTAATTTCATTTTAATTGCCTATGTAAGCAACAAATAATAAAGAATAAACACTAAAATCACAGACGTATAGGAGCTGTTGCTGACGTCACTGCAAATGGTTGTAAATGAAGATCAGAAAGGGGACCATTTAAATAAATGATGGAGGACGGAGCAAAGTATCACTCGAGTCTGATAAAGCTTGAGATTCACCACTGGGCTGTGTGAAATGAGCGCGTCGTCCAAACGGCTCAGCAAAAAGTGCTGCTCGAGTGCATTTATCTAGATCGATGCTTTTCAGCCCAATCACGCTTGAGTTACCTGTCACCAATATTTCCCAGCTGCAGGAGATGGCGCTCAGGCAGCTACGAGTCGCTGTCTTTCCCGCACTAAACTGACGACCCCAGGCCGGGTAAGACACGCTCCTGTATGTGCAGCTAAATGCACACATACATTGGCGCGATACACCTGCTCATATGAATTCATTTGAGTTATTTAGCCAGCATACTGCCTATCCGGATGAATAGGTTGTACTAAACAGGTCTGTCAGGAGATTACAATGAATTTGAATTGAGGGTCATTTTAGCGACCAAGTAAAGACAATTCAAAAACAAAATAATAGCAGATAAAAAAGATAATGTACGGTCTATATAATCAAAACCACGGCTCTTTACTGAGCTCAGGGTCAGTACTCAGGCCTGCAAATAACTCGAATGCAGAAAATCCTGATTTTATATATAGATAAATGTGTGAAATTTTAGCACGCTTATAAACAGGTATAAATGTGAATGTGTAAGTTTTCAAAGTAAAAGCTGCAGGTCAGTACGGGTCTCCTTCTCCAGGCTGCGTCCGGCGATATACTTACGGTCCAAATGGCTGTGCCGAATGCCTTCCACATCTTCTGCGTGGATAAACTGGTAACATCGCTTTCCCACAATGTCGACCGGGGTTAGGTCCATGTAGTCGCTAATTCTGCAAGGGATGGAAATCACCGTTAAACAATGACAAGGTGAGCTGCTGTGGTTTTACTTTAAATTCAAAAGCTAATTGAAAGAGTTTCTTTAAATAATACAGTGAGATGTCTGCTGTGAACCAGAGGCTGAGCAGAGCACAGGGCAGCGTCTCCTGCTTTCAGCCTAACAGGGCCACTTACTGCCTCATCATAAATAATGTGAGAGCAGTAACACTTTCGGTAAGACATCAGGTTGATATGAGCCCCAGGGTTATAAATAAAACAAATAAAGTATTTCTTTTCAAGGTTACATATGTTAACTTTCCAGCATCACTGTTCATGTGGGGAGCTAGCCGGCCTAATACCATATTTATGCCGAAAAACACACATATCATCTGCACATTAACTGTATTACGGGCATGCGAATGCACGCTAAGTTTCACACACAGACAAACTGTGGCTGAGATCTGTCTGCTTAAATTCTTTGCATAGCTGAAAAATACATTTAGCAAAATATGCTATATATAAATTTTTATTGAACCCCCTTCAAGGTTCAGAAACCTCTCAGAGATGCATGCAAGGATTTCATTTTTTCCTAATTTTTCTGCACCTTGGTAGTTCCTAGGACATACCCGTTCAGATAAGGCATTTGAATCGTGTGTTTATCTTAGAATATGAATATGCATATATGAATATACAGTCTGTGTGAAATCTATCTTTTAACATCTCTTATTACTGTACAATAATAACTATGATAAAAAATGATGTGCCTGAGCTGGGCACAGTATGTAAGAAGTCTTACCTGTTCTCACAGTAGACAATGTTAAGGTCCATGTTGACTCGAGTCACGAACATCTGGCAGTCGATGCGGACCTCGTTGATGGTAGGAGGGGGAAGGGCGTGGGCCACCACCACCATGCCCATGATCTGGTTGGGTACCGATCGATTGTGGGTCAACGCCATACGGATCCGAAGCCGGCCCGTTATATGGATAACCTTGGGGAGAGGGGGATGTGTATGTCAGTACACATGACACTGGCCAAGGTCAATGAGGCAAATTAAACGAAACGGCTGTTGTGAGGTGAAGAAACATCACGGTGCCATGGTGCTTATATCGCAAATGTCCGAAAGATATCAATGATATATAAAAATCAATTATGAATGGAAAAATAATGTTAAAAACAAATTTGATGATACACTGATAAAGAAGACGTTAAGAAACTATTTACCTCACCAGAGAAATACAGTAGTGAAGGACATAATTGGCTATTTCTAGCTTTAAAGTTTTGCAAAGCTTTAAAGTCTTTGTAGCTCCATTTTGCCTGGAGGAGGAATTGACTTGATATGCAAACTGTACTTTTAGATCCATCCATTTTAATCACTCTTAAAAACCTACTGGGAGTTCCCATGTGCACCCCTCTGAAAGCAAACTTTACTTCCTTCTCATCTACAGACACAGGCTCTTCAGCAGCATGTGCTGGTGAGTGGCGAGATGCTATTAATATCATTTACAGAGGTGGGCCGCACTATCTACGCTCTGAAGAAGCTCGGGCTATTGGGCATTTCTTTACGGCTCTCCTCTGCTGCTAAGAAAAGGCATTCCCGTGTTGTGGAACTAAATCCCCAGTTGGCAGACTGAACATTAGTTAGCAAGCAGCAGAGGAGAATTAAAACCACATCCGGGAGCCTTCAGAGCTGTGAAATTTAACACAACCTCGACACAGTACAATGGCTCTGTCAAAGTGAAGCCTTAGCAGAAAATGGTTTTCCTATCCAGCAGATTGCATAATGTCTTCCTTTCAATTCAAAGCCTCCCATTTCTGTATCATAGTGACTCTCAGCCATTGCCTCCATGCTGAATGGTTATTATACGCCTCACTCTAATCCTAAAGACTTAATGCTCCTCTCCCATGCAGGAGCAGGGTGAGTCTCACAGAGGAATTGGATTTTTCAGCATGTTATGTTTTTAAGATGGATATATTGCAAACCTATCAATTATAAAAATATCTTTATTAACAACATCACTTTTGTGTCTGTCGTGTTTTGTTTATCTCACCAATTCTTTGTTAAAAATGGAAGGGTTGTAATCTTGAGAGAATATTTTATATGGGACTGAGATGAAATGCCCTGTAATATAATAAATTGCCATAGGTTCATGTATGCAGTTGCATTGCTGCGCTGAGAAATTAAAATGTGCATTTTGCCAATAGCATAAAGACACATACAACAACCGTTTTGACATTTGGGCTTTATGGCAGCTGACTATCAAAGTATGACAAATCCTAACGAGATTCTGTTAACAGCTTAATTAAGTTTAATTAATTACAAGGCAATCGGAACAAAACAGGAATACACAGTGGGTCCTCGGAAAAGGGGTTCCGGGGCAGCGGTCCAGCCGGAGCAGAGCAAAGCAGCTGTCTCTCATGCGCTCGGCAAAGACTTACAGCGAGCTGTCCATCACGCTCTGATAGACGAGTGGCAGGCACAGACACGCCTGACAAGAGCGCTGCCAGGCGGCGCCTCAATAAGACATCACAGCGCATTGAGGGGGGATAGAAGACGTCTGAGTAGCGCGGCCAGCAGCACGAGCGCACCTTGTAAATACTGTATCAGTGCTGAGCTCAGCGCTGCACGCCAATCCGGCCATGGCGTCCTCCAATGAAAATAAAGGCCCTCAGTAAATAAATAAACCCTGGAATGTATTTTAAAGCATACAAGATGGAAATTACCCCTCTGGACCCTCAAGCAAAGGGCATCAAAAGTTTGGTTAAAATAAAAAAAGAATGAAATAAAAAAAGCTACTTTTTGAAGTAATTGCCACAAAGAGAGAGGCGGCCGGCCGGATTGCTGGAGGAGCGCTCTTGGCAAGAACATCATAAAGTCTGGGCGAGACGTTAATATGCTCAGCTGGCCAAATGCAAAGTGACACGGTGGCGGCAGGGAGGGCTCGGCACGGAGACAGCATCAGGCACACAAACAGCACATCTCAATTTAATACAACATAACAAAGGGATCAATTCCTATAATTCATGGTTTGGCGCACAATGCCCCCCCCCCCAGTGAATATAGAAGACGTATACATATGGAATCAGGTTCATCAGCTCGCTGGGGCTCTCAGGAGTGCTTTTGAAATGTGATACAGTACAAATAATGATGGAGAACCTTTGCATGAGTGAATTAAATGAAATGGGCCCAGGATCTGTTTTAAAAAAGATGGATTTACATTTAAGCTGGAGGAAGATTCTCTTTGCTTTGACCTCTGGAGCGGAGAGGAAATGCAAGCAGCCATGATGCACAGGGGGTCCGGTCCCTGTCCGGCCAGCCCAAAGCCGCCACATGGCGCGCACTAGTTACACAGCTTCGTTATGCAACAACACAAGTGCTGTCTTTATTCTGAATAAATGCAATAAGAGGTGTCCTTGTCTGCCTGGAAATGCATGTGGCATGTGTGTGTGAATATTTATGCCAGGCTTTCCCGGGCTCCCGTCGATTTACATGAGGTATGTGTCTGTGTACGTGCAACATGAAAAGGCTGCAGTGGGAGAGATGGTGGCAGGAGCCATGCAGACTATCGAGGACGAAGCTCACTCCTAATGCCAGGGTTACACTTTATCAGCTTTCCGATGTTAAATTATTTTCTGAGATTAAAGAAACCTGGCAGCAAACAGACTACCCACAACAAAGAGACTTTCAAGATGTTTTTGTTCACGTACAAGATGTAAATGTCAGGGAATAAATCCCAAATGACATCGTACTTTCAAGGTCAACAAACTCAGGGAGGACAAATATCTGGTCGTTATTAATACAGGAGTTTGAAATTTAGCTCCTGCCGCTCAGTGAATTATTTCTTTCCATAGTTCATGTCTCTAAGAGTAGATACCTTTAGTAACGTGCTACCTAAATGTGTGAGCTGGCTCTTGAACAGTTCAGCAAATTTAGACATACAATTCATTTAGATAAGTAGGAACATGACGAGTCACACAGACACAGTGAGACGTCATAGTGCAAACAATGTGATAATCTTGAGAGGACACTTTGAGTGCCAGTAATTAAATACAAATTTTAAGCTGGATGTTGGCCCTTCACTCGAACAAAGAATACCGTCCTGTCTGACTCATAGTAATGAGTTTTTATAGGCAGGTTGACGTAGATAAAGTCTCTGATGTTTCTTCTGACTTGTACATGTGTACAAAGTATACATTCTTATTTTATTCATACGTTAAAGAGTCAGAAACCATTTTCTTTAATTTCAGTACAGAAAATACAGAGATATATAGGCTCCATTGGCCTGTGGAAAAATCAACATTTTAAATACACCCCTGATTAAAAACTGAGTCATTATTGCAAAATGATGTACAAAATATATGTACTACCATAAAGAGTGAATACAGAACACCTGGGGCAAAGGACATCAGCAGATTCACATTCCCAACCTCTAGCAACTCAAGAAATATACTTTAATCTATTTCTCTCTCTGGTAAAAACTTCCACCATTTCTGTTCCTTTACCGACCTTAACCTACAAATGAAAATCATATTTATTTTGGGGTGAAGATAATTCCAACAGTATATTACATCCAGGGAGAGCTGGATGTCACAGCATAGCCGCTCTCTTTTAGATTGTTTCCCAGACAGCCTGAGCAATGAGGCTGTGATCGCATGTGTGTAAAGAGCCTCCCTGTAAACGTGTAATGGCAGCACTTTAAGGAGATGCCTGTCGATCGCCACACTCTGCTGCACACCATGATTAGGCCGCAGGCGGCCTCTCCTCACCTCCTTCTGCCTAACGGGAAGGCTTACACACACGTGCGCACACACACACACACACACACACACACACAGTCAACATAAATGCAATGCTTCATATAGATGCATGCATGCTGGACTGCAGACGTACAAGAAGTGTGTATGATAGTGTCCAGCATCCTGACAATCTCCAATGTTTATGTGGCCAACATAACTCTGGTTACAATTTCAACTGGACAGGAGCAAACAGCTCATTGACCATAAATGTCAGCATCCAAAAGCATTCGGTTATATGATGCACCATACCTCGATGATACTATATTATCATGGAAATATTAAAATAATTTCTCAGAAGTGATGTTCATTTCAATTCATTTAAATTAATTCAGTATCTCTTTACACTATCTATTACTATATACTATATTTAATATCTGCCTGTTAACATTCAGTTTCAGACACTTGAACTAATCCTGAAATATATATATTCATGCAGCCACTGGGCCTATGCTTGTCTTTATTCGCATATTCACACATCTCCCAAATGCTCATATAGTACAGTGTTGTGGAGGCCTGAAGCCTTTCTTTAAGGACTAACCAGGACAATACAGGCAAAACGTGGACCACCCCCTGCACATGAGCAAACATACAAGGAGCGGAGGTGGGGTTCAAAATCCCAATCTGCAGGAGGCGACAGTGCAGCCCACTGAGTCACCATGCCGCCCCTCTCATGGAAACACACGGCACTTATTTCACACTCACAGTGCAGGCTCCGGGTCAGGATGCTAAAACTACCGGTAAATGAAGATCAAACAGTATAAAATGTCACTGCTAGAGAATGGACAGAAGTTAAAGAGGAGTAAATGAATGCTGTGAGCAGAGGATGGGAATGAAGGAGGGAGGAGTCAGGGCCGGGGGCTGGTTCACCTTGTAGCCGGAGGACTTGATGTGGACACCCCTCTTGGTGAGCGTGGACTTCATGCGGACGAAGAAGGAGCGTTCCAGGGAGTTTTCGGGGGGCAGAAGGCTGGGGCTGCTCGACTCCACTGCAGGAGCAGATGCACGCGCAGACACACACACACAGACACACACACACAGGCCGTTACTTCACAGCACCTCTCCGCATCCACAGGCACAGCCCCGGAGATCGGGGCATATTAAAAAGACGGCTAGACTGAAGACTGCAATAACTCCTCATTGAGTTTCTATCATCTCAGGCTAATCGTCTGAGAGAAAAGTGTAACTCAATTACAAAAAGAGAACATAATGCCAATGAAAGTTTGACAATGTTTTAATCAAGAACAGCCTACTTCTCCTGGCTTTATATATTTGTTGACAACTCCTATAAAGTTGTTCAACTGAATTGGAAAGATCAGTGACTTCAGTAAACATTTATTTTTATATAATAAGGGGTTTACTCTGCTCCTATTCGCTACTCATTTATCCAATTAATTTAGACTTTATCGAATTAAAACCTCATCAAAATAATAGCAAATTCAAACATTTCAAATGCCACATAAATCAAAATCTGAAAACACATGGAGTTTTCCATCCAATTTATCAGACAAAGCAGTGAAAATGCTACGCAATGGGGGAATCAGTCAGATACCTGCAGCCATTATTTCATAAAGCAGTTTGGAAAGGATGCTGCAAGTTTACAAAGGCAACAAGTCAATTCAGCCGCTTCACTCTCCACGACACCGTGCCTTTTCGCAGGGAGGCTATGGTGTTGGGGGGGGGGGGGTCTTTGAGACTGCATCCAACACAGAGCACCAAAGGAATGGGGACTGGGGATTAATGTGGAAAAGGGATTACCAACAAGACACCTGGAAAATCCCGTTTTCTGCCGCTCTGCATCTAACAAAGCAGCAGAGTGACTTTATTTGCGAAGCAGACACAATGCATCATCCCGGCTGTGCGCCGCTCACTCTGCCCTTATAACAGAGACCCCTTCCTTTGTTTCAGAGGACATGAATTAAATGTCATTTAAAATCTAACTAGTCCTTTATCACTCTGGGGAAAAGCAGACCTATGTTATATTTAGTCATTTCATTTCTTCTGATTAAATATGAATTACTATGAAATTTTTCTCATCATCTAATACAGCAGAATACGCCAACAGCTTTTTAATACACTATATAAGCGCAAACTTCAACTCTAAGAGTTTAATTCGCCCCTCTAATCCAATCACATCAACCTTATTTCTCTTATCAGAGATTCCCATTTTGAATTAAATGAGCTCATTAGTTTTAATCAAAGGCAGAGAGATCAAAACTTACACTTAAATGCTTTAGATCAGAGCTGTCAGTCAGCCGTAGAGTTCTATTTTACTAAAACACAAGATCAGAGCCCCTCTGAACTGAGTGTTTTTATGAGGCGCGAGATCAGCTTAAAGACACAGCATTACATTTTATTCCATCAAGCGCTCCTCAGCGCCGAGGCTGCCTCTTGTGGGTGGCAGCAGTATGGAGGAGGACAGCCTGAATCGGGGGCCGGGAGGTTTAGCTGCGCTAACTGCACTCAGCGGGGACTAGCTAGCAGAGAAAGCTGCTCCCCGCACTGGACATTCTGCCGAAGCTGGAACGAGGATCATGTTCCAGCCAACATGGCAGGTAACAGGAAAAAGCAGTGAGACCCTCAACCAGTGCACCGTATCCCCAACTTAAAGGTAATAAGCAAAAAACACTCTGAGTATGTATGCAGTTATGTATGTTCACAGTGCAAATACAGGAAACAAACACCTATACGTGTTACTCCTTAAGTGTTTTATTATTGGATACTTATGTAGTGCAGTTGTTCTTATTTCATATATATATTTATTTGGTCAAACTTTTAAAAAATAAAACCGATATACTGTATGGTAAATTGATGAAAATTTCATCCACAGCTTAAATATTCAGTACTGGAACTGATTCTACTATCACACCATAACGAAAGAAAATAAAGCTTTTAAACACCTATTAAAATGTATTTAGCCATTTTTGTCACAAGTGTAAGGATTGTGGGACTTCATAATGTGTCTGATCTCTTTGTATTTATTTTCCATATACATGTCGGTGTGTAACGGGAGCGTGTTAAAGGTCAAGGGCTGCGCCAGACAGTTTGTGCTGGAAAGCGCTGGGCACCCGGAGACTCGGCTCTTTCATTAATATTGTAAATGCAACAAGGAGTCACGCTGACATTAAGGGATGGCTGGCAAGCTACCACTTACTCTGTATCAGTCTGGCCAACTCTGACAGCATCTGGAATGTAAATGTTTGCCCCCCATGTAAAACCCACTATCAGTCTGAGTGCCCACAGTGCCAACAGCTAGCAGCTTTGTTCTTAGTTTGACCTGAGTTTCCTAGATGCCAGAAAGGGCCGAGGGGCGTCTTGGATACATACACCGATGCCAAAAAGGTGCCAAAACCGCAACAGATTAACAGGGTCAACAGGAGAGAATCTGCTGACCCTTGAACCAAACATATTGATACTCTCCCTGCCTGCTCTCCTGCACTGGAAATCTGGCCTTTATTCATAAAAAAGGGAAATTCTTAGGGACACAGCATCTGTTTTTTTGTCCTAAAAGTCAAACTACACACACATGCACACACACAAACAAAACACATTAAAAAACATTCCAGTAACTAATTTAGCATCCTGTTGGTGTGACATTTTAAACCTAACAAGTTATTTCCCCCTTCACAGTTTCTGCATGGCCAGCCTGTGCTTCTAGAGGATTATCAGAGAGTGCTCTCGCTGCCCTCGTGTTGGACCCACAGGTATTCTCTCACACACTCTGCCAGTTGGCCGCCCATATTATTCTCAGTAACAGATGCATTCCTTAAGGGTATTTCATGTGACCTTCGGCGTAACATTTTGTCTCCTGCATTCAGCGCGGCGATTGGCATTTGCGGCGCTCTGACCTGAGCCGAGGCGTGTAATCAGACAGGAGAGCCTTCCTTTCCATTCCCTCTGCCTGCACACACATAGGCGCACCTTTTTTCGTGGTAAAACTAAATTCTATGTTTCTCATTAGTTTGCTGCAGGTCCCTCTGAAAAGTCTCCCAATATTTTGGCATTTTTAACAGTGTAATAATTTACTCAAACTTCCCCATTAACCCTAAAAGACAGTTTAGTGTGACGATTCTAAGCATCAGAAAAGATCACACTTCTTTTTAAAGATAATATAAAAAACATTTCTCATTTCGATCATTCCTCAGTGGCCGCTGTGCATATTACACATGCACATCTATACACAGAGAGTGAATGAAGGTGATCTTGGGACATTTCCTGTCCTCTCCTGCCACTGGGTGGTGAGCACTGACCTTGAAATACTGCCCTACAATTCATTCTCCACTCAACAGCTGAATATCTCCATGATACACACATGCTTTTCTTTCACACATTTACCACAATCAAGAGGTTTCACACTTGTGTATTTGGCAACATCAGCTGTAGCGGATGCCTTGAGGGCAGAAATTGTTTTATTACTACCAGAAAAGAACCACTACCAACAGGCAAACGAATAAGCTACATTAAGTATAAGTCCTGTTGCACATATACAACTTGGAGGATCTGTATATGTGCAAACCATACTAAAAATATCATCCACCTTCAGTCTTGCAGTGGGTGTAGGTCAGTAATGGACCTTACTGTGTTTTTAACCCACCGTCTAGTAACCTACTGACTTCTACAGCACAGAATATATTCATTTTTTTGTCTTTAATTCAGTACTCTGTGTTCTATATGCAATTTTCAGAAATGTTGTCAATATATGGGGCGGTAACAGTAATTTCTAAAATTCAATAAAAATTCACTTCAATTAAAATTAGACCCATCCATCCATCCCTCCACCCCTCCCTCCATCCATCCATCCATCCATCCATCCAGTAGCCAGTTGTTGTTGATTGAGGATCAGAGCCTCATTCAGGAGAAGAAGAGCATAAGGCAGGCTGCACATCTGGTGCTGGGAAATCACAAATACATGCAAATGAAAAAATAGTTTTAGCGCTAAAATAAACAACATAAAGCTACAAAGTGTAATCAGAAAGCTGTAATGATTCTGAACACGCCTCTAGGAAATATACCCTCACGTCACGTGACAGTCACCTGACTTTGTCATGGAAATTCTTTTCCAAGCTATCATATCAAGCGGAGAACAAAACATTCATACATTAAAAGACGTGAAATGAATTTGAAAGCTTTCTGATGCCACTGTCCATGTTTAAATGACAGCATGGTAAGTTCGCTCTTGCCGGTGGTGAGGACTGACCGTTGAAAGCCAGACATGAGCGAACCCTCCACCCTGTCTCTCTCCTGAGTGGGTTCAGCCTGGGCACAGTCTGAGCTCCCATATTCTCAGCTACATGATTTGTATACCTCAGTCAGCACTGCCCAGTCTTGCATTCACTTGCCTACAGGGCCGCTAATATTTCTCAATTTACATTTATATAAATATTAGCGCCAATTGAAAACGTCAACCACCGACTGCACATAAATCATGATAAAGTGTATGCAATGCAACTGGGCATTTCCAGCTTTGTATTATTCCAGGCTGCTGTAGGTCTTCCCCCTTTGATGAATGGAGCGTCGCCGTGTACATTAGTAATGATATATAACGCACCAGCCTCCTCACTAATTGGGAGCTGCTGCTGGCTGACTCCATGCCAAAGCAGTACCAAGCAGAGTTTTATCTCTGCACAGCCTCTTATGGCTTTGTTATGGCTAAGTGAAAGCAGGAGTATTGGGCAGAACATTCCAGGTAGGAAGCTTATATAATATAAAATATACCAGAATCCCAGTACAAACTCTCAGTGGCCATTCTATTATGCACACCTAGTTAATACTGGGTAGGTCCTGCTGTTACCTTCACAACCATTTCAAGGGTAGGCAAGCTGCATGTTCATAGAAGCCTTTCTGCATGGCACTGCTGTACTGGGCTGTTACTTTGGCACTGGTGTCCGTCCTGTTAGCTTTAACAAGTCTGGCCGTTCTCCCCTGACCTCTCTCATAAACACAATGTTTCCATGTAGAGGGGAGCTTATAAATGACCGCAGGTTCTCCTCCAGTTCCATTGTATTAACTTTGTTTCTTAGTTTCACCTCTACCTTATAACCCCGGTTTGTCAGCCATATGTCGTGTGTGACTGAGATGAAACAGCCAGACCGGCAGGAAGCAGTTGAGCAACATTTACCGGTGCGCTGAATGGCCGCACATGTCTTGCGCCGAGCGCCCGACGCAAACAGCAATCGCATATGCAGCAGACGGCCTGGCCGCCTGCAGGCCTTGGCCATTACTTAAATGATTAGCTGCCATAAGGAAGGACCTCTTGATATGTTTTCAGCAGCCGGTCCAAAAAAGGGTGCTGGCTCACCTTTCCTTGTCCTTGGGGAAAAAAAAAATATCTGTACCTAATACTTTCAGCTGAAACATATTCTATAAATGAAGCCTCCTTCTGAAAGGTAATAAATATCAAGCCATCTACAATATACTCAGTGTCAGCAAGCAAAGGCGTAATTATAGATTCACACCAGCACATTTAGAACAGAATGAGAGGATTAAATACTTCCAATAAATGCATTTAATAAGGCACCAACTTCGAGATATAAATATCTCTGAAAGGCCTAAAAAGGGAACCAACAAGTACATAAAGACCTACACATAAGATCTAAAGGGGTTTTAATTGGAATGATGTAATGTAACCTCTCTAAAATATGACCTAAGAGAACAGGCTTATGGGAGTTCCCTTTGCTTCTTAGGATGGGCCCCAGGATCAGTGTGACCCTGTCTTGGATGCACGATGGAAGATGGATGGACACCACTGCAAAAAGACCAGGGCAGCAGCTCGGCCTGCTGAAACGGGAGCACCGGTTTGGTGTGAGAACGAAATTGTTGTGTCAGTGGGTTTAATTCAGCTGTCAGCTGAAATATGTTCCCTGCTATCTGCTCAAGGACAAATTTCCACTGAATGATGTGAACACGGATATCTAGTGCACAGCCTAAACTCCCACGGTAGGTCATTAAATCAATACAGGCGTATAGCAGGCTGGAACAGCGCTCTGTTCGTGATCCTCTGTCTGCTCGTCACTGATGGCTGAGGAAAGAACAATGGGGGGGGGGGGGTTTGCAAGGGCGCCGCTAGAGATTTTGAGCCCCATGAAAAAATATCATAACGGGCCCCCAACTCAGATCATTTCAATTATGTTCCAAATTATTTAGGCTACCTGTCACCCCTCCCCCCTCGACCGTTGGTGACAGTATGGGCCGATCCAGGCCGCTGCAGTGGAGATCTAGAGAAGAATCCAGGAATGAGCTTGAGGGGGAAGTTTGCTATGGATATGACAGCAAGTCGCTTGCTGTGTTGCTGAGGACAGGAGGAGACATGCTCAGCAAAGGCATCTCACAGCCAGGGGGGAAATGCGGCAGACGCCATGAAGTCAAAGAAATGCTCAGGGTTTGCAGCGGCAGTCAGACAGATGCCGCGCACTTAGAGCTGGGCTGTTACCCTTCTCACTGAGCCAGCAGACTGAACATTCAGGCAGTTGAAATAAGCATGATCCCGTGCAGCCTGAGCGCTGACAATGGCATTAGACGCTGTCCTTCAAGTCAACACTGAGATTTGAACAGATATCGCTTCCAAGAGGCCATTATTTAGACAAAGGAGCTTCCTGAAAACAAACCCAATGAATAGAGTGATGTACAGTAACTGTGTACGAGCTAATTATGGTAAAATAACATTTTATAATTATTTTCATTTTCCGAATCCGTTACTCACCGGTGTACTTACTAGAAGCTCTTTCTCAGAAGACTTCATTCTAAAATAGCAATCTGAGAAAAATGCATGAGAAAAGGGGATTGAGGCACCTTTTTGGTTAGATGCTGCTGGAAACTAGGGGTAAGGGTTGAGGGTGAAAGATGAATCTCTATCTTTACGTGGATCTGAAACCCTGATGCCATTCCCAGAAGAGTGCTCTGACTGACCCAACATGAAACCTGACACGCCACCCCACACTGCCCCACCCCATCCGACACCCAAATCGTGAGGAAAGGAATCGCGTCTGACATTGCCCTGGGAGATTAGAGGTGACTGCCCTGTCAGCGTTGGCTCAGTAGCTTATTTTTGATAAATCTTCCCAAGGCATAACTAATGGCCAGATAACCCCTGGCCCCTGAGAATCTTCAATCTGCCACCGGCAGCGGGAGCGCCGGCCGACGGCTCCCATCCATTATTAATATGGTAATGGGGGTGAGGCCGCAACAAGGCGGCCACTTTTTATCAGTCTGAGGTCGTGCTGGACCCATGTCGAGGCAGCGGTGCCATCACCCCAGCCTACGCCGCAGATGCCACGACAAGATAAAGGCCATTTTTCCCTATGATTTTGTAACACAGATTAAAAAAACAACAGCAGACATGTCAAACCGCACACATCGAGGCGGCCCGTCTTTCCGCATAACAAATAGCACCCAATGGAGGGGCTCCGTTTCCCCGCTAGCCGCTGCCACATGGGCGGCTGCCACAGCAACCGTGACATGGCAGCGATGTGGGATGTTAGACAGGAGCCTCCTGTCAGGAGGGCTGGGGCCGGGCATCCCGAGCTGCGAGCCGAGGATCATTATTAGGAATCAGCTGGAACAGGTGTACATGAACGTGTAGGGGGGGCACCGCGCTGCCTGCGGGAGATAAGTGCTGACACAGCGGCAGCGGCCCTGGCCCATGTGCGGCTGGGAAGGCCAACGGGCAGTGATGATGCAGAGCCATGGGCTTTCACTGCAGGGCCCATACGAAGCCCTCAAAGATACGCATGGTGCTCAAGAATAACACCTGTTACTGTGGACCTTACTGGAAATACATAACTCTTCCCATTTATCATGTTTTTAAAATATATGCTCGATCGTATATTTATTCTCTTATACTGCTGGCAAAATAAATCAACTGCAAATCTTGCTGGCAAATCAAATTTTAGGTAAATATTTTTTAAAATGTTTTGTAATTTTTGTCTAATGAAACAAATGAACAATTTTCAATGGTTGTAAGATTTTTCTACACCTGTTAATGTTTACAGACAATTAAAGAAGGATGTTGTACAGTATAAACATGCATAATATAGTAAATACAAAATATTATTTCAGCGAATTCTCTCCTAATATGTCTGGAAAATGTGAATACGTATGAAAATTAAGTGAAACTACCAACTTAATTTGTTTTAATATCATGCTGATTATTATGGTTATTTTGATGGCAACTGTAGTAATATCTATGGCTAGAATTCTAACATAAAAAAACCTGTTTTTGATTTGCTGTTGAAGACAAATAAATCTTTAATTATGATTTTATGTCATTAGCACATGTTGCACAACCAGTGCAATTTTAAAACAAAGGTTATATCCAATCAGGCTAATTGGAACACTTATAAAGACATATAAATGCTGAAATGATTTATGTTTTAAAATATGAATCAGTTTTTACAAGGTAAATGTTATATGTGTCCAATACCTAAAAATCCCATAAAAATCTTTACTCTTTTTGGAAGTCATATCAAGGTCATATCAAGGTCATATCAAGGTCAGTGGTTTAAACAAAACGGATTAAGTTAAATATCTCTAGCATAAATATCTAATAAAACTGAAATGTGTAATTTCAACAGCATTCAAACAGAGGAAATAATAAAAAAGCGTGAGAGAGTCGATAGGGCTCAGGATATCTTTCCAGGCTTTAGTGTGCCCCCCCACCTGTGCCAATCTCCAGTCAAAGTTCTCTGCTTTAATCAAGCCACAGCAGAGGCAGCCCTCAGCACTGGGGGCCCAGAGGTTGCAGATGGCTGCTTTACTCCAAAATGTTCAAGCTTGACTGACCCATTTCATCAGCTCTGTCAAAGCCTTGCACTGATACATGTTGACAACATTTAATCTTAAAAATTGAAAGAAATGAATTAATATGCAAATTTCATCAGCTTTGTAATAAAAATGTCCTTGAAAAAAACAGAGAACAGGACCCCAGAGGAATAGTGCGAATTATACGGGCTCCGTTGTTCTTTAACTTAGTCTGAGGTACACAAGTCCACCAGGAAATCAGCGCGGATCTGACTTGGAAATAATTATGATGGAGGAACAAAACACGAGCAGGTTGAATAAATGGAACAACCTGGGAAAAGTCCTAGTCCTCTTTGTTATTCACTTTAAATTAATAGGATTAGTTTTCTGTCTCTGAACCATATACACCTCTGTAATTTCTCCAGCTAACTAAAAATCATGCATGTGCGCACACTGATATTATTCCATGAGTATGTAACGGTGGGGGTGGGGGGGGGGGAATAAACATTTCTCATTCTTCAGAGGAACATCTCTGGAGAGAGCAGATCTTACAAGACGAAGATTACCCATACAAAAGAGAGGGGTTGGTACAAGTGGTCTTCCAGTGGAATATCCCCAACAATGGGACCTAATTATCCATGGTCATGTATTGAGGAGAAAACCTTTACTCTTTGAAGGACAAACGGCTAATTAAAAAGAACAACTCATCTAACTCTGATTGTTACCCGTGATGACATGTACTGTATGGAATCCTTAGAAGATCTACATTACAATATGAGATCCACACAGCGCCATTCATAGCAAGTGACAGTTAGTGGCTGATGGAGCACCTGGCGCATGTACATGAACCAAGGAGCCTCTGCAATGAAATCCTGTGCTTTTCCAATATCAATGCAAGTAAGTTCCTGAAAAAAAGTAGGATGCAGAATCATTCTGTCAAAACGTTAAATCGATTTAAAACATGAGGACACAGAAAACATGAATGCAATCCATTCCCACAAGATGCATTTATTATTATATACCTGCAGATTTATTATCGAGAAGGCAAAGCCGTACACTTTAGAGAACTCACGTGCCACAGATTGCGGATTTACGTTTTTCTCTGTTCTATAATATTCATGTTTCGTTAGAAGATTTCATGCCTGGCCCTGGTTAATAGGCTTTTGAAGACTCGGCCCGTCAAGGCAGCCGAGGAAACATGAAGAGCCAGAATACTGAAGGGCACATGTCAGCAGTGTGATCCTGAAGCATATTTTATTAAAGAGGCAGTGTCTTTTGCATCATTACATGGATCCTCTGGGACTGCGCATCACACACTGTCATGTAATTACTGAAATAGACACTCCATGCTGAAATCTGCATCGGCCCACATGAAGAAGGAGTCGTTTTATAGGAAGAACAAGTGTGAAGAACGAATATCGTCATCAAAGCCATGCAACTTCACAATCTCTGAATGTATTGGCCTGGTAATAGGAATTAAAGCAAATATTGAGAAAGATGGATATATAAATGCACACAGAGACATTTTTTTGCGTATAGTGTTAGATTTTATAGCCTAAAAATGTGCACCTTCCAGAAACTGTAACGTACATTAAGACTTTTGTTGCCCAAATATACCCTTGGCCACCGTTTTCTCTGAACTGTGGTTCCATAATTTGCATCAGTTTTCTCCTGCATCATAACAGCAGTTGTCCTTTGGTGTTAAGGTACTTTGCTATTATGCCATAATGAAACTGCTTTGAAGAGGAAAAATATTGATAAATAACATAACCTTCACTTAGCAATATATACCAGGGCTATTAATTCATTCAATTTAATTAATGCTCTGTATACATACAATTTATTTAAGATAAACATACAATCCTTCAAATTACCACTTAGCAAATGTACAAAAACAGAAGACTGACATTATAAATACAATCCAGCAAACTGGGATGAGGCTGGGGCCTATCCCAGGAACACAGGGCCAAGGGTGCAGACACCCCGGACAGGGCTGTATGTATAAAGGGATTTCAGAGTCTATGACAAAACATGCCGGACAACAACGTGATGCCTACAGTGTGTCCAGGTGAGCTGTAGCTGTATACCTGAGTGTTCTCGGCACATATCGCAACAAAAACAGTCTTCATTTGGGAATAAATGTCAAGAAAGTGCCATGGCAGGCATATCATAGAAGTTGCGAGGACATTGTTTCAACAAAGTAAAATATTAACCTAAACTATAAAGTATGCAATTAAAAGTGCTGTTTGTTTTCCATGGGCAATAAGAGCTCCCTTTGTGCAGCGGCTGTTATCAGAAGGCAGGCATGTACCACAGCACACTGAGATTACGGATATCTGGCCTGACAAAACACTGAGGTCATATGCAGAAGTCACACGCAACTGTGTTTGATTTTTAATACACACAATAGATACAAAGCGAAAATAAAATGGTGTTTATTTAACCACTGGGCAAGTATGTTCTGTTATGTTTAATTATTTAACAAATTCTCTAAACTCTACCTTCCGGCTCCTAAAACAGTGTGCGTCACAGTTAAGCCACTGATCTATAAAGGCCTTGAAATAGTGAACTCAGTGTGAGGTGCACCACACCAGGGCAACGACACTAAACGAGGAAGACATTAATTATTCAACACTGCCTTTCACACCAAAGAGGTGATGCCACAGTTGTGTATCAACATAAGAAAGTGACAGAAAAAGAGCAAGAACAAATAAAACACTTTTCTAATTCCTGCAAATTCCTCGCCTTTTGGGATAATGCCCTAAGACGAGTGTACACTGACATGCTGAGACTCTGCTGATTACAAATAACTCGGTACGCTCCGGAGTCACCGTTAATCATCACCTTCCACGGCTGTCAGTAGGTCTGAATTATGCATTTGCCTGTAAATAAATTGGTGTGCTTTCAGTGAAAAACAAAATGATTTCAATAGCTAAAAAAGCAGCGTGAGATTATCATCTTGAGTTTTTCGGCCACTGTGCTGAACAGCAGCTCTCTCCCTCTCTTCTTCCCCTTGTAGTCCCCTCTCCCTCGCCCCTTATTCAAACCCTTTCGTTTCCTCTGTCACTGCTACTCCGGCTGCTGGCCGCACACCCACACTCTGTCTCACTCTTCAGTCCTCTCCTGTCTTCCTCAAAGTTGCACCTACTTCCCTGGCTGCCCGTATAATAATGAAAAATGTGCGGCGCACTTTGGGTGTCGCCACCCCCTGCTGCTGCTGCACACACACCTCAGCTCACGGGATTCATCATTCCGGAGGTATTGTCAGCGAAAGTTTAATTGCATAAACACTCTGTAACTGTCCTGTCATATTTCTTGTCATCCTGGATTCTCTCCCTGGGCTCACTATCTCACAAAACTATAATTGAATTGCAACAGAATCCCACTGGTGCTGGGGGGGTTGGGTGTTGTGGGGAGGTGGGGGGCTTTATGAATAGAATTTGTTTCCTATCAGCAGGTTTGACAAATTGTGTCACGAGAAAAAGTAAGAGCGGTAATTTCCCCGTTTATTGGAAGCAGACCTTTTCGCTGTGTGTTTTTATCTCCTCAGTATTATAAGAAGCTAGTTAAACAAATATATACGTATAAATGTGATATTTAGAACAATGCAAGATGGAAATCCCGACACTTCATAAATCTGTGTGCAATCTGTCCCTTTAATCCACATAACCCATCTCGCCTGCTTGATGCACCATGATGGCGATGACGTTTACAGTAGCCACGGTTAATACCAGTACACTTCTGTCACATGCAGGACATCGCCTCAGCTCAGCATTTAACATCTCATACAAACCAACTCAACAATCTGGTCTTTCCAGCGAGGACAGCTCTGTGCACCTAACATATACGTGATTTATTAGTGTGTTACTTTAATATGTAATAACATTGACGTTTTGAGTATATTGTACAGGGGCATTCCCACAAAACTAAAAATTAAAGTTTCAAGCTCATTTTCATGCACTTGCTTTCTTAAAAAGATCCAAAACATAATAGAAAGACAGCATCAGAAGACAAACCGGACATGGAAAAGTGAGAAACGATGAATGCAAAGAGCAGCTCTGTGGTAAACTAGAGCACAAAATAGCCCCAGCCTTTAAAAAAAAAATCAGACAGCCTTGCCAATAAAACGCGACCTCAAACACTGTGTAAACAGCAGACTTCCCTTTGACATTCTCAGCCATTTAGCAGTATCCAAGAGCTGAACTCCAAATGGGCTTTTCCTGTGTGAGAACATGTGGCAGTTTCATCAAAAGGCTGGATTTTTCCCACAAAGCATCCTCAGCACTCATACTGTATGGGAACAGAGTGGTAATGCCTTGTGCCGACTACTCCAGCCTGATAAAAAGCCTCTTTCTGACAACCTTATCAGCCAAATAAGCTTAAATAAAACTGCCTTCTAATAGCCTAGAGACGGCCTGATCCCGCCTTTGTCTTTCAAAGCTTCCATGCCTTCCTCCTTTAGTGATCTCGTGCTTTTCTCATGACAGATTTTTCAATCTTTTAGGCCAGTTAAGCTGTCGTTATTTTCTTTGTTCCTTTTCAAGGCCTGTTTTGAGTACACTGAAGTGTGGTTTGATATCGGTGCGCTGAGCCTGAGAATAACTGGAATGCTTAGAGATTTGAAAAGCTCGGTAATTCCTTTTTACGAGTCCTGGAGATGAGATCTGATGACTCCTAGCAGTTTACGGGAGACCCGCTGTCTCTGTGTGCAGTCATGCTCAGCCCAGAGTGAGAGATTCCCACTGAAACGTTACAGTGCGTGGCTGGGTAACTGGATGCATCAGTGTTATTATGAGCTGAAGCTAGTGTAAATGTCAGCAGTTTAAATAATTGCTTTGCTGCCCATCACTGTTCTTTAGCAAACATAGAACCCTAAACGTAATTCAAGGCCATCCACAGCTAACCAGATAAATTGTCATCATAAGGGCGAAAAACATAAAAAGAACATGTGACGGCTGTATAGAAAACAAAACAGATGCAAAGAATAAAACAATTTATCAGAATGATGGTGCAAACTGAACAGATTCATACTAAAGTCCCATACAAATAAATTAAAAGAGTCGATTCTCGAATAAAATATTTACATGGCAATATTTCAAGATAATTCAAGTAACCAGCCCAGAAAATGCTACAGTAAATGCTGACCTTGTACCACGCATCCAGTGGTTTTAAAGGACAAACAAAAAAAAACAGCTAAATGGGATTTTCTGATTGCAGGCCTACCTTCTATAGCGAGAAGTGACTGATGGATTACTTTAAATTAAGTTATGTATTTGCGGGTTTAATTTAGGGATAAGGTTAGGACTTGGGATAAATGAACACATTACAAGATTAAAAAACATTTGTCTTAGCAAGCTGGGGAGTCGCTTATTTATGGAAGCAGGTTTATCAGAAGCCCGCTGACGCCTTGACAGAATATCTATCTAGCCAACTGATAGGTACTTTAATAATTGCAGAGTAATTTATGATTTTGTTTCCCCCAAGAATAAAATTATCCTGGAATATGACTATTCTCTCACTCAAATAATTATGAAAGTTGAATTATTAAACTGCAAAATGGCCACTTTCAGATAAACTCAGATTACAGCCTTTGACCTTGAACTTCCAGACACCTCAAACAGTGTTTTGAGTCTGAGGTCGAATCCGACTGCTGCTGTTAAAGAATAAAGCCAACCCACTCAACATAAATGTGAATATAAATTATGTCGATTGTTAAATATAATTCTTATATAAAAGGGTTTCCTTCAACCACCAAACTCAAAACTGCAGAGTAAATGTCTTTTAAAAGTGGCAATATCAAAGGGGATCTTGCTCCTAAACTGAATTACAGTGTGGTTCTTGTCCGGCGGCTCAGCCCTGATTACCTAATACAAAAGAGCTCTTTCAGCAACAGGCCGCAGATCAGCATGACCGAAGAGCACAGGCTCTCTGTATTACCACATCACCTGTGTCAAAACACCTCCAGCTCCTGAAGGAGACACTACAGCTGAGAATTTACTCAGTGACATATACCTGGCGCATGCTCCTCAGTAAGGTATGCACTGCAAAACTGTACTGGAAAGCCATAATAAATCAATCACCAAATTAAATATCTGAATAAAACTGAATCAGACCCTGCATCACAGTAAAAGAGAATACCTTAGCCTGCAAAATAATAGTTGAAATAGCACAACAATTTATAGGTTAACTTAAATCAGTTGATACAATGAGCCTTTTACACACAGTGATTTATATTTTTTATGCAGCATAAGTGTTGTGTTTCCATCACTCCATTAATATTTATTGCGGGTAAATATATTGCATCTTCTCAGGGACAATGTACAGTGTGAGATATGCCCCGCTGCAATGCACAACACTGAACGATGTATGTTTAAGGGGAGTACAATAAGTGACAGAAAGATGTGCAACAAATAGAGGTTCCACCGTTAATCAGAACGAGGCACGACTAAAATAATGGAAATTTAAGGCCTTTCAACACGAGAATCCTCGTGTGGGGATACCATCAGTGCTCTCCATGGTTTAAAAAAAGTTCAATTTGCTCTTAAAGTAACAGTGTCTCTGTAGGAGGCCAGCAGACTGTCTAAGACCATATGAAATGATAATAAGCCTGACATGAGCATGCTGCTCTCAGGACACGGTATGTGTGGCGCTGGGAGCAGTAAAATTACGGCGGCTAATGAAGGTCTGTATTGCATGTGTGTGGCCGGACTCCCTGGCAGGTGCACTCCACACACAGCACAGTCGTGGCCGGACTCCCTGGCAGGTGCAATCCAGACACAGCACAGGCGTGGCCGGACTCCCTAGCAGGTGCAATCCAGATACAGCACAGCCGTGGCCGGACTCCCTGGCAGGTGCACTCCTCACAGAGCACAGGCGTGGCCAGACTCCCTGGCAGGTGCACTCATCACATAGCACAAGCATGGCCAGATTCCCTAGCAGGTGCAATCCACACACAGCACAAGCATGGCCAGATTCCCTAGCAGGTGCAATCCACACACAGCACAGGCGTGGCCGGACTCCCTGGCAGGTGCACTCCACACACAGCACAGGCGTGGCCGGACTCCCTGGCAGGTGCACTCCACACACAGCACAGGCGTGGCCGGACTCACTGGCAGGTGCACTCCACACACAGCACAGGCGTGGCCGGACTCCCTGGCAGGTGCAATCCAGACACAGCACAGGCGTGGCCGGACTCCCTGGCAGGTGCAATCCAGACACAGCACAGGCGTGGCCGGACTCCCTAGCAGGTGCAATCCAGA
>JAAGVU020000025.1:5439951-5452471 GCA_011763525.2 Mormyrus iriodes
GGCAGCAGATGTGAATGGCACAGGGAAGATGGCAGCACGGCGCCTTGGTAAGTTAAAGTGTTACAAAATAGATGGAAGAATAGATCAAGAAAAAACAACTATTATACTTTATTTATACATCTTCTAACCACTTTTCCTGGTCAGGGTCATTTGTATTCACCTCTTTGTGGGGACCAGCCATTCATTTCAATTGGCAAAACCGTAATCCCAACTATGACAGCCTTAACTCCTAAGCAGCCTTAACCTTAACCATAAGTAACCAAACAAAGCACAAGACTTTTTAAATTTTTTGATTGCAGTCACAGATTTTTATAAAATAGAGCTTCCCCTTGTTGGGACCATAAAGGTGGTCTCCATAATGTTAAAAAACAGGTTTTTAATCACATAGTGGGGACACTGGGGCCCCATGATGTAACATATACATGACCCCCCCACACACACAGGCACACAATCATACTGCAAACTGCACACAGGGGGGAGCATGCAAACTGCACATACATACACAAGGGGGAGCATGCAAACTGCACACACACAAGGAGGTGCTTTCAACTACACACACTCGCAGGGGAGAAGCATTCAAAAACCCAATCCTGGAGGTATGAGGCTACAGTGCCACTCACTGAGCCAGTGCACCACCCTACATTTAGTTATGTAACCAGTAGTCTAATAGACTACTGACTCCAACACTATAAAATTAAGACATTTCTGTTGGCTGCTCATAAGTGACTGCTAAATAGAGACATTCCCCTTAAGCCTAATAAGAGAGTGACAAAAAGGCATAAGCATAAGCAAATGTCACCCAGTTACTGTAGCTGCCAGGACAGCCTCAGTGGCCGAGTCCTACAGACAACCATGGCAGTAACAAGGTCACTCCACCAGACAGCATAAGGGACTAGTGCAACAGCTGACAAAACAAGCTTGACATCATATGATAAAGGTACAGCAAAGCATGCCAGCCCTTATGCTCTGGGCATTGCTGACCTACACCCCTAGCTTTCATTGGCTAACTTTTGTATGATGAGGCAAGGGCACATGTCACTTCCTGTTCTATCACCAGCATTCCCAGAACTAGGTGGCATGCTCATGTAACCTCTCATTTACATGTATTTACATAACTGTGAAAGACCACTCTTCAGGCATGTTACAAAAGACAGCAGAGGATTTGCACTCACAGAGACTTTCTGCTCTCTGTGCTTATACGTATTTATTCGCTGTATACTGCAGGTTGGGGGCTCGGTGGGGGCTGATGCCTGGGGGTTCAGTTCCTACCCTGGCTATGGTGGTTGTTTTCTTGCATGGATTGCTCCACATTCTCTGGCTTCCTTCCTCAGTTCATAAGGCAAAGTGAGTTGGTGTCTCGGAACTGCCTGTGAAATGTCAGTTTGTGCTCGGCAATGGAATGGCACCCCACCTTAGTTTTCTCCTGCCTTCTGCCTTGTGCTTCCGGTGAAGGCACAAGACTCACTATGACCCTATACTCAATAAGTCATATGGATGATGGATGGATGGACATATAGCAGGTGGTGATTTGTTTTTTTGGCATCAACGATGGTTGCCTGGATGCCTGGCCGAACGCGGCTCTGCACAAAGTGCAGGGGCAAACTTGTCTTTTGGTCTTGATCGCTGCCCTGTCAAAATGCTGCCATCTCCAGTGGATTACATGGTTCCTTATCCACACCAGACTGTTGACTGTTTCCTACTTTTGATTCTTCCCCTGTTCTTTGCCTGGTGTGTGGTTGTCTCCAACATGCCTGGCCTCTTGCAACACAGCAGTCCCTGAGTTTGAGCTCTATTGAGCCTCCTGTTCTCTGCTATCCCTGAACGCTCTCCTCGCCCCCTTGCTTGTCTGACCAATCTCTCTCAGACATTCAGTACCTGTGTCTCCAGACTCCAAGCTGGGCTGGTTGCTATTCTATTTTCTACAGCTAACTACTGGCAACTGCTAAGTACCTGGAGGTATGGAGAGATGGCCCTAGAGGAAGGGAAGCAGAACCTTGATATAGAGAAAGACCCTTAACATTCACAGGAATGTACAGACAAGCAAAATACATAACACTTTAGGAGGAGGGTATATGCCAAAATACCAGACTTTCATATTATTTGAACAATAACGCGAGTCAGCTGAGCAGCAATGTACTGAAGGAATATGTAACTGTACGGTATTTAATCTAAGTACTAGTTAACTTAACATTCTTACTGGAGATGAGTTCTAGGAGCTGCCGCCTGAACAAAGGCCATCCAGTTACACTCAAATCGTCTGCATAAGCAATGCTGTGAACCCAATAACCCATTAATCAATAAATGTAATTAGCCAGAACAGCACTGGAATAAGTGATATCATAATCTATTTGGTTACACTCCAGGAGTTGCTACGGAGCAGCCCTACTGATTTTTCAACACTCATTAACAAATCTTGCATGTGGAGTTCGGCTAATGTACATTTATAATCTGACCTGCGACATTTTCGTCTCGCGCCGCAGCGCCGTGCACATGGCCGCGTGCCGTACGGCTGCTCTCTGCACCGCAGGGAAAAGTGGAAAAGGAAAGGCCGGGCAGGCACCTCCCCTGCTTTATGATCTTTAGTCTTTTAGGGAGCATGGCACTTTAAGGGGCAATATTAAAGGTCTGTACTTAGGAACACATCACTAAGAGCAGTAAAGATCGAAAGGCAAACAGCAGATAAAGGCTGATTTCCACAGAAAAAAACGTTTAACTTGTTCAATGCAGCTCGCTGCTCCTGAGCTGTTTGACCCGGAAACATTTTCACGCTACGCAAACAGGTACAATTTCTTTACAAGGATATTGACTTCAAAACATTCCGGTCAGGGGGTAACGGAATTACCTGTGGCAGGGTAAGGTGTGTTAAATCCGTTATAAACAACATGTCACAACTGACTCATGGGTTATGAGCCACCGATGTTTGTGTCACTCTTTTAGGATGAAACATGTAACTCTTTCCAGAGAAACAACCAAGGATGGCAAGAGGAAGATTTCGACACCTGAGTGTTCTTGCTTAGGGAGCTTTGCTAGCAGCGAGTAATCAGAATTAAATGGCACTGAAGCCCTAGTAGGCAAAGAGTGTGTACATGGCATTGGGCCTCATGGAAGCAAAATAAGATTTTCGGGATGCCTCTAAGATGTAGGTTTCAAGAAAACTGTAAATCATCTTGCAATTAGCAGGTGACAGGTAGCTAGTATGCTCTGAATGAGATAGGAAGAAGTGTTTTTTAGTTTTTTGTTACTAGCTATGTAATATGAAATCAGAACGAGCGCTGGGTATGAAACAGCCACACAGAGGTGTAGGCCAGCGCCGAATCGGTGGGCTCAGACGGGGTAATCTCTGTGTTCCAGTGCTGCCTCCTGCACAGCTGAGCCCACACCGGCGGGTGAGAAAGAGGATTGAGTACAGCTTTATTTGCGTCAGGGGGAAATAAACACGGCGAAGCTGTCTGAGGACGGGCGCAGAGCCAGGGTCCCATGCCGGACGTGCCGGACTGAGCTGTAACCCGCACCCGCTTTCAAAGCAGCGTGCCGATCGATGCTGAGGGTGTCCGAGGGGGATCTTCCGTTCATCTTCATACTGGTGATGAAGCCGCACTCCCTCGACTCCCAGGCCGCTCTGCTCGTTAACTCTTTAGCACAGCCAGGAACTGTCAGGCCACGAATGTCCAGGGACGTCCCCGCACCCCTCCACCCCCCGTCCCCCCCCCACCGGCCCCACGGCCTTCCTCAAATTCCTCTCTGCCTACGGTGCTGGCGGCGGGCCGGCTGGCCAGGTGAAGCTAATGACGGCGGCTGTGGAGGGGCTTACGGCGGGTTTAAACAGGCTAAGTGTGTCACTAATAAGGGGAACTGAGTGCGGGCGGCGCTGGCGATTCTGCCAGGAGCCTGTGTGTCTCTGAGGCACAAATACGCCTGAATCTCTCCAATCCTAAGGAGCTTCAGTATCCTTCAAGGCCTTAGACAGGCCTCCTGCATGGAAAACAAACCAAATAAAGCAAGTGTGTGGAAATAATGTTTTATATAATATAAAAACAGCTAACATGAATATTAATAATAATATCGATAATGAATAAGTTTAACTTAAAAACACCTATTCAGAGCCATGCATTCAACGAATAAAAAGAAGCAAACAAAAGAAAAAGTTGCTGAATCCGTTAAGTAAAGTATTTAAAGGTTCGATCTCAAGGTCAACACTGAATAAAATAGTTTCATATGTAATACATTCCCATGCATATTTATGTAAAAGTCTCTTTTTGTGCGCTGTTCAATGCCAACCAAGAATGTATATGTAATATTCTTAGAACATCTGACAATAAGTTTGGTCAGAATAGATGTTCTATGTAAGAACAAACAAAAAATACATATTTAGAACTTCTGCTGTATAAAGCACAATTCATAGCAAACAGCTGTCGTCCCACAGTAAAATAATCATTTCATTGTGAGGAATTTCACACTTACTTTTTTCTTTTTTTCCTACTGTTTTCCTATCGTAAGCATGGCTTTGCTCCTCAAAAGCTCATGATTCATTGAGCAAAATATCAGGATAACAGTAACCAAGGTATCCTGATCTTTAGAAGGGAAAAAAAGTCATCATTCTGAAAAGCACGTCGGTGGCTGCTTACCAGCCTGAGATATAACTGTGCAGCAACGAATTGTGCACTTATTCCAGGCTCTGTGCCCGCTCTTCCTGCTGGGCACTACCCTCATAAAATGGTGCAGATGCGTCTTTGCAGCAGAAGTTACTGTTGTTTCTCCCAGCGCACACACTGTGGTAACCATCGTCAGGGCTTGGGGTGAACAGGGCTCTATACTTTATTGAGGAGGAAGTATCATGAAGATGTAGCCTTGTACTTGAGACCTTGGCAGAAGCTTTAGCTACTGTTCCCAGCATGCGCTCTCATTATTGTAACTATGGCGAGAGCCACAGCCAAACAAGGCCCAGCCTTTATTAAGGAGGTTCGAGAAGCTGTGGCAGCCAATGTCACGGTATTTAATGAATCCACCTGGGAGCCGGATCCTGATCAATTAATGTAAGCAACGAGTACTGATATATCAAATGGGATACAAAAACGCTGTCTGAGATGTCAGGAATCCATTCTATTGATGGCAAGAAGGCTCGGAATTACAGGAGCCTGTGGGATCACCAGACCTTTTCAAAGCCGTCATAAATCACTGCAGAAAACAAATGTAGCGCATTTGACAAGATTTGTACTGACAGCTTTACTGCAGAAAGACATGTGAGAGATAAATGGGCATCTGTGCTCGGATCAATTACCAGTTAAAAGAAAAAAGCACACAAAAAGAAAGTTTCGAGTTGTTCGACACTTAAAACGCACCTGCGATAAACCCTGGCTACAGCTTAGGTGTCAGATCAGTGACTTCTGGGCTCTGCTTTATATTATACAGCCTCCGTGCCTTTGGGATCCAGGGCGTCAAGGTAAGAGAGAGAGAGAGAGAGAGAGCAGTCCTTGTCCAAACTTGTGCAGTCTCACTGAATGCTTAACTGATGGGAACTGGGAGACAGCGGGATTTAGAGGTGCTCAGGGAATGCATGCGCTATAGGCACCCCCTCTCCCCCTGCACCGACCCATCTTATCCCAAATAGAAAATGATTCTCAGGCGTGTGTCTTCAATGAGATTACAAGCCTGGGGAATCAGGTTACCAAGCAGCAGTCTGCAAATGTAATGAATGGAAGAGTGCCATGTGATATGGCACATACTGACATATTTTATTACACTCAGAACACAGATTCATCTCTGAATTGCACCGTCTCCTGCAAAGGATGGGAACGACAGAGCCACTAAAGCCTTTTATTTTTCCGCAAGCAGTGCATGGTGGTTCTACTGAGCCATACTACTTGGCAAGAGTGAAACTCCCAAGTTTCACAGCACAGAACTATTGGTCTGTTAATATTCAAGTCCTATTGAATTTTTTAATTTCTGTCAGTGCTGTCAGGAGAAGCTCTCCTGGCCAGGCCAGAGTGATGCTGCTGTCATGCTGAGGGCTCTCTGGCGTTTCATTCCTGAATTTACGGCTTGTCAGCAAACGGCGCTCACCAGGGCAACACCCAGGGCTCAGACCCATAAGACACAGAGCTATCATGAAGACCCAGCGTAACCGTGAGGCAGAGCTTCCAGAGAGACTTCCTGACCCAGCCCTATATACCTTTGGCACATTCTGTCAAAGCTCTCATTTCTCAAACAAGTGGTCATATACAGAAACACAGGACTGGCAGATGCATTATTTCAATGTAAAAAATCAGCAAATTACTTTTTTTCAGGCAAAATGCATGACCCCCAAAACAAAATCAAACGAGAAACCAAATATAGATATTCCCTGCTTTATGAGCATTCACTTTACACCACCACGCGTATACGAAAGACTTACATTAGGATCTGTTTTCAGAAACTGAAGAAAATCCAAAGAGGATTTTCATATGCACAAAAAAAGGAGAAACACGAAAATAGCATTTCTTTATTAGCGAGCCAGTTATAGATATACAATCACGCGCCACATAATGATGTTTCAGTCAACGACGAACCGCACATACAACAATGGTCCCGTGAGATTATAATGGAGCTGAGAAAAATCCTACCACTCAGTGAAGTCATAGCTGTCATGACATCATAATGCAACACAATACTCTTGTCTTTGTGATACTTGATAATGATAATAAACAACTATGATACTGGTTTATGTATTTATTATATTTGTACTTTTTATTTAATCAGTATTTAGATTATATCATGTAGCCTTGGAGAAATCTAGGTTTGTGTCGGTACACTAATGTTTTCACAACGGCAACATCACATAACGTATCTGTTGTTAAGCAATGCAAGACTACTGATTCTGGTAAGTGAAACTACACTGAATATTTTTGTCATGTCATTCCTTCTTGTACTATATATATTAGTTATTTCAGGTTTTATGTGTTATTTAGTATGGTTTGGTAGGTTAGTTTCTTGGTCTAGGAATGCTTAAACGTTTCTCTCACATAAATGAATGGTCATTGCTTCTTCACATTAAGCCAAGCCTGCTTACAAACGCTTTACTTTTGGATAGTAGGGGAAACCAGTATTTCTAATACATCACTTACATCAGACAGAATACCATGCCCTGAAAGATACTGGAAAAATATTCACGTCCATCTACTGTCAAAATAAGCTACAGACTGTTTCACACAACATCATGTCTTACAAATGAATCCAAGACTAGGAGCTCCTCTGGCAGAAATTTCAAATAGTAACCTTGTATTTTAACCTACCTGTGTCCTGCATAAGTAACTCTCCATCTAATGGAATAAAAAGATCTGGGCCATTTCAGGAAAATGCACATATATCATTACAAAGAGGAAGCACCTTTTACTGCTGAACCATACATTTGGACTGCTGCTACACAGCCATTGCCAGCTACTGCCAATGCATCATGGTTTCTAAGTACTGCTTTTGATTCTGTCCAGTTGCCCTTCAGGAATGTTTTTTAGTCCATTTACCCTCCATTCACTGTGACATTATGGTCCGGGAGCCCTGTTCAAATTACTGTAGCATAATGTGCTTTAGCAATAGACATCAGGTTTCCCATAAATAAGTTGCCAAGAGCAAAAGTTTGTAGTGGGACATTTTAGGTGGCCCCTCTGTGATGGAATGAACCCAGCCAGTACAAAGCCCCTGAACATCACTATTTGGTGATGGACGACCTTGACACCCCAGCCATACTCCATCACCTTCTACCCCCAATTTACGATGTCCTAATGGAGAAGATCAGCAACCCTGTCCACATGATATCATACAATCCTTCCAGCCACTTTTAAAGTTTATATCCACAACTATCAGTTGGACTACAAGCATAATGATTACTAATGTTTGCACAAGCATCTCTTCTGTCCAACACATGCCTGCAATGCATCAGGTGAGTAAAACCTTGTGTATCCTAAACAGATCTATAATTACGGGTGTTGAGAACAAATATCCTGAAACATTGTATGCGAGTGCATGTTTTGTACAGACCTCATTTTTTAGGCTTTAGTTCTTTGTTCCTGAACCTTAACCTGCATTTGTCTAAATGTCAGTTATGACAAACCGGCAGTTAGATACAAATTATTATTATCCCATAATGCAATATACCACTCTGGGCTATATCCCCAATGATTGGATTGAACCATTCTGCTACATATTGGAGCATCATGGATTCCTGCTTATGTTCCCAGCTCAGTTTGAAGCTGCATATTCTCAGTGTCTTCTCTGTATTGTTGTGCATGTGGTTTGTTATGTCTACAGTAGGTTTCATGTTTCCTGGCCAGCTGTTAAACCAGTCTTGACATCTAGCCAGTGTTGTGCAGGTTATTTTATATTCTGACTAGTGAGCCATTTGCCTCTAGGCCTTTACTTCCCCAGAAGCCTGAATACATGTCAGAAGCCCAATCTCCTTTCAAGTGTAATACCCTGATATTACCCTCAAAGGAAAGCTAAACTTTCCCAGCACAATGAATAATCCAACTTTCATTGCAAGGACATTCGATATTTCACATAGTCAACCAGGTAACGGGGGCAGGAGCTGAAGCTTTGAGGCAGTGATTTGTGTGCATGTGCCTGGATCAGCGCATGTACATATTAAAGAGTGTTTTTTCCACCTCAGTATCAGTTAATTTAGCATTCAGTTTTTCAGCTCAGAGCATTTTGATTTATGCCGGCCAGCTTTCATGGCTTTAGAAAGCCCTGTTCAGCCTTCTCTGCTTAGGATCAATGGAATGAAACAGAAATGATGATCCAGGGACTGAGAAGGTTAGTAAAGGACAGGGGCACCAGCGCGGGTGCTGCCTGCATTATTGGTTCAGAGCTGAGTGAGGATTTCCCCTCAGTCCGTCGTCTGCATCCCGACTTTCCGAGGATTCAGGTTCCACAGAGCAATGCTGTACAGCAGAAATGATTTGATAAACTGGAATATTCAAGTTTGCCATTTGAAAAGCCTATTAAGAATATCTGATTACATTTCCTAAATGGCCCAGGTGCTGGACATGACTCAGGACCTTCAGAACCAGCCTATGCAAGCAGTTCTGCTGCAGAGTAAAAACTGCACATTGCAAAAGATAATGTCACATCACAGGCACATATATCAGGCCAAAGGGGAAGGGCAGCCATGATCATCCTCCTGAAATAATGGGCTTCCATATGAGCAGCTGAGCGGCGATGTAGTAAGGACATATAGACAGCTAAAAAGCCAGCCAGCTCAGGGGCCCTCAGCTACGTAAAAAATTTTTTTAAAAACCTACTATCTGTGTCAAAATCCCCCTGCGACCGGCCACTACAATGAGAGATAAGCTGCAGCACCAGACACATTCCCAACAATGCAGTGCTGATAAAATAAACAATACACTTTCTCTTTCATTTTTCTACTGTTATGATAGCGACAATCTGCCAATTCTCTATCAAAGCTACTTAATTTAGCTGTGCCTCTAATGGTTGCAGAAGTGCTCTAGGTATGTGCTGGTCTCTCATTTATCACTGGCGGCTTTTTGAAGTGTGCAGCGGTACTTCAGGTGGGGATGCTGTTGGCAATTCCCTGCGATTTTTGACAGGTTCCTGTGGGAGCCATTGGGGACAAAGAGGTGCTAGGAGGAAGGAATGTGATTAATGCCACAGAAGATAATATTATTGGCACAGCTGGCTGTGTCTGACAAGGAATTCCTCACTCGCATAGCCAGCACCATATAATTTTCTTCCCAACATCATGCTTCCATTTTTTTTAGGTGACAGAAGATTTGCACAGGACAAACTAGCTTGTCACCAAAGGACAAGCCAGCCAGCTGTTAAGGTATCGTGAACATGACAGATTGCTATGTTTTATGTCAGATTAATTCACTTATTAGATGTAAACCCAAATCACCTGTCACTGTCAAATCAATTGTCAAAAGTAGGAAAATGTGTCAAGTCTCTGATTCTTGGTTTTCCTCCCTTCACCTGGTATCTTCCCTTCATTATCTCTTTTTCCTTCTGTCAATACAACATATGAAAATTACATTTACTTATTTAGTGGGTACTTTTATTCCAAAGAGATGTACAAGTACGGATGAGAGAGCAGGGTCAGCCAGTGTCCACAGCTACTGGGGTTATGGGACGTAACGGTGACATTACTCCATCAGTCACAGGAGATAAACCGATGGCCTTCCGATCATGGACACAGAATCCTAACCTGTAGAGCCCCAAAAGAACACGGCAGATCCAACTACATTAGATTAACTAACAGGCACAGATAAGCTAGAAAACGATTACCCTACACAGCTCTCTTACACCTACATAGATCAGATTCATTCTTACTACAAGGGCTGTAAAGGAACATGCATTCATCACGTGTCATTCGGCTTGGTACGCATCAGACCCGTAGCCAGAGCTAAATTTCACAGGGAGGTCCCTCACCGTAAGAATTATGTTGACTGGAATTTGCATCAATCGGAGAGCAGAAGCAAATTTTGATGGGGGATTCAAAATCATAATTTCACTAGTTGGCTATGTGCCTGATTGGTAACAAAAAATGGGTGGGGGGGGGGAGTTAAACCAATTATTTTACTACGTGACTACATGCTTGGTACACACAATGAAATTAATGACATTTCTTCACAGGGGACAAACCTAAATTCTACTTAGAGCAGATTTTCTATATGGACAACATTACGCTACTTATGACTGTGAGTTGGTTGCAGATAATTCTGGTTACAGTCAGTCATAATTGGAGGTTTGGGAAAATTTTGGTTTCCCAACAAAGCACAGCAACACTAGACAGAGTAGCTTACAAGACCAAGACAGTCTGCCGAGTGTTATATCAAACTTGGATATATTACTGGAAATAGTGGCGGGCAATATGGAGATATTTTATCTTAACCAGTTACAAGTGTATCCATGATACACCATTTAAAGGCTTTGTAAGAATCGTGATACAGCACTTCATTTGCATTTACTCTTATGGAGCAGACGCTTTGGTTCAAAGTCATGTACAAATGAGGCAAATGGCACATTACAAACAGACGTGTTGTTGAGGAGTCGATTATAAACATGGATATATTTATAAAGAGGCATACCACATTATAGCAATGTTTATTTTGCATTATGAATGCTCTCATCTATAATGTATTATAAATACCTTCATAATGCATCATACTGACCAATATAATGTATTACAAAGGTATTTATAGTGCATTATAGATGAGAGCTTCATAAAGCATTCATAATGCATAATAAACATGGCTATAATGTACTATGCCTTTTTATAGATATGTATAGCTGTGTTTATAATATTTTACGAATGCATTTTAATGTGTTATGAGGGGATTTATAATGCAGTTATATTACTGCATTAAATAAAGCGTTACCCAAAGCAATTTCAGCCTGCATTGCATCTCAGTGCTGTCCGTAAATCTCACTTCTTTATCTGCCTCAGTGGATCTCAATTTAATGGCTAAATCTTGAACAAAAGAGTTAATTGATCTTTTTTAACCAGTTAGCTAACTGAATGAAAAAACAAAGAAACTTTATGTACCGTCGGACAGCTAAAAATATTGTGTCATATGGTAAACAGCACAAGGTTCCATAGATGGATCGGTTATGCTGTGGAATGAAGAGTGTGTGGCATGACTGATGAGGAAGAACTGGCTGCATAAAAGGTTCTTCTTTGACTGTGTAGAAATGGATTGTATTTCTCTAATCTGACGTGGACCAGTCTACTGTAATTTGCAAACTTTGCAAAGATACTGTTCATGCGCTATATTGCCAAAAACATTGGGACACCCCTCCAAAACACTGAATTCAGGTGGTCCAATCACTTCCATGGCCACAGGTGTATAAAATCAAGCACCAAGACATGCAGACTGCTTCTGTAAACATTTGTGAGAGAATGGGTCACTCTCAGGAGTTCAGTGAATTCAAGCGTGGTACCATGATAGGATGCCACCTGTGCAATAAGTCCATTCGGGAACAACAACAACTCAGCCACGAAGTATTAGGACATATAAAATCACAGAGCAGGGACAGCACATGCTGAGGAGCACAGTATGCAGAAGTCGCCAACTTTCTGCAGAGACAATAGCTACAGACCTCCAAACTTCACGTGGCCTTCAGATTAGCTCAAGAACAGTATGTAGAGAGCTTCATGGAATGGATGTCCATGGCCGAGCAGCTGCATCAAAGCCTTTCATCACCAAGTGCAACGCAAAGCGTTGGATGCAGTGGTGTAAAGCACACCACCACAGGACTCTAGGGCAGTGGATACATGTTCCCTGGAGTGACGAATCATGATTCTCTGTCTGGCAATCTGATGGACGAGTCTGAGTTTGCCGGTTGCCAGGAGAACGGTACTTGCTTGACTGCTTTGTGCCAAGTATAAAGTTAGGTGGAGGGGGGATTATGGTGTGAGGTTGTTTTTCAGGGGTTGGGCTTGGTCCCTTAGTTCGAGTGAACAGAACTCTTAGTGCCTCAGCCGACAAAGCCATTTTGGGCAATTTGATGCTCCCAACTTTGTGGGAACAGT
>JAAGVU020000025.1:5452781-5472305 GCA_011763525.2 Mormyrus iriodes
ATGTATTAAGAATGAGATATCATTAAAGTTCATGTGTGTGTAAAGGCAGGCGTCCCAATACTTTTGGCAATATAGTGTATAATGGCACAGTTGATAAGTATCATTGTAATAAGATATTCAGTGGTATTCACTTTAATATTATGGCTGATCGGTGTATTGTGCATATCTGAAAAATGGCATAGAAGATATTATTGCTGTTGCTAAACATCCTGACTTAAAATTATAAGCAGAGTATGGTTCAGAGGCAGATTTGGAAATTAAATAGTATAATAGTCTCCAAGTGTCATTCATATTTATGCACTTTCTCAAACACAGGGAACTCTTTAAGAGATCTTGGTTATTAAAAAGGATGAAGCTCAAAGAAAAGCAAAAAGGTTATATACATGTTAGTCCGTGTATGAAAGTCATCATTCATTATGGGCCTTCACACTCCAGCCACCAAAGCCAACATCTCCCCACAGGACAGGCCGTTACTTTGTCACACTTCAGCAGTTTATGGTTTCATCTGCAATAGATTGCTTAGGCAAAAAATAATGACATCTTTGTTATGCACAAAAATCCATGACTCTATTGTTCTACATTGCTCTACAAAACAAAACAAAAAACTTTATAGTTAAAACAGGTTAACTCCCAGCAGTATTTATAAATTCTGGTTCTATAAGATAGCTAACAGAATTCATTATACCTATTAATCAACATTATTGTTAAAGTCAAAAATCATATAACAGTTAGAAACACAACTACATGGATAACAAAAAATGTATTAAAGACAAACAGCAATTTAACTTCTTTCCAATTTACTGTACCTGCTCCCAGAATAATCAGAATTTACAATAAAATACAAGAGAGTATACAAAAGTAAGAAACTAAACAAAATATGTGTTCTTTTCTCAGGCCATTATTGTGTGTTCCTTGTCATTCTGGATGTGATTTAGAATGCTGGATTCTGTTTTCAATCCATATCAAAATAAAAGAGCCCCTGGCAAAATCAGAGGTGTTTTACTTCCTGTCAGCTTCGCTTGGCAGCCAATAAGGGCATAATGCTCAGTCATTTTATCATGCCAGCTGACCTAAATGAAAGGCCGCTGACATAACTCCACATGCATACCGTTCGCGGTTATGAGCTGCAGCAGATACCGCGGATCTAAATCTACTCTTTTAAACAAGGTCCTTGGGAAAACAACTGTTTTACTTATATTTTAAAATATTTCAAATGTATTTTTTAAACTGGAAATTGTAAACAAAATGGTATCTGTACAAACACACATTAATTATGAGTTACCAGGCTATTCCAGTGAATTAGGTCAAGCGGAGGAAGGAAATCTGTAGGGTAGTGCATACTGTGCCTGTAGTGCTGGGCTAGATGAACAAAACTACACCCAGTACACTCTTCAAAGGTTCCTCATCTGGAGGTGTGACACAGAAGATCAGTAAGTGTAAGGAAGCAATGACAGAGACTGCAGAGTTTGAGGCCACCGTTTCAGCCCGGGACAAAAGACAGTGTCAGTCGTCAGTGTCAGTCGTTTTCCGAGGCAGTGGCCGGAGCGGCCCTCTCTCCTCTCCCCACGCACATTGTAATACAAATCTTTATTTGGTCTTGAGATGCTGACAGGTCAATTGAACAGAATGAGTCTAGTTTATGATGCAGTTGTCAGAAGCGGTTAAGCCAGGAGTCTGTTTATCTGGCTCCCTGAGATATTCCAACAATTTTTCTTGCAAACCGAAGCACCTCGAGGTTAATTACTTCACCAATTTGAGTAAATGGCATGCCATATTCCCATCTGTCTCCATTAGTTCCCCACTATTTCTCAATTTACGATGACTAGGGTCAAGGCGGTGGGTGCAAAAGGGAAGTAATAAAGCATGAGATTTTATGTTTACACAAATGTGGAAGCCGTGGCATAAATAACAGAAATGCATCATCTAAATGTTAAGAGCATCCATAATGCCGGCCTTAAAGAGTGATTTCAAACGTTTTGTTAGACTTGTAAAATCCTTCATACTAAAAACTAATAATGCCAGGAAGAGCCAGTAATGAATGCTGGCATGTGCCCTCTCCCTGTCACTGACACCTACGGGAGACCTGACGGCCTGGCTTTACACAATATCTCTGCCACTTACTTGAAACATGCTTGACCCCGAGTGACTGCACATCTTGAAAACAGCTGTTTCAAAATACGAATAAACCAAATCTACTCTGCTCTATGGATAGATGGACAAGTAAAAACTCTGCCATTAAAAACTATATACTTGTATGCCCATTCTGTAACTGAGAATCCAAAGCACAACCCTTTTGGATTCATATATGTGTGTGTTTCATATCTACATATGTTTTGCCTTAATATAAAAATGTAACGCAATATTTCTAATAACTATGATACAACTATAAAAATGACACTAGGGAAAACCCTGCATAACACCGGCCTTGGTAAATCTTCCCCCACTCCAGCGGTTCTTGTGAAGATGTTAGGGCAATTAATTTAATAGCAAGGCAAGTCTGGACTACAGTTTCAACCCTCTCGAATTATTAGTCTAGCTACAACTGACTGGGCACCAGCTCCCCTAGGATCTATACATCCCATGGTTAAAATGACCTTGCCAAGTTCCCTAAACTGAAAACTTTATGTCACCCAATTCGTGATGCCTCAAATAGCAAAGGTTAAAAAAGTCATATGCTGTGAAAATAATACCTTTGGAAGGAAGATTCATACATCTAATAACACTGTTAGAAGAATAAATCCCCCCATGCCTGCTTTCTTCCAATTCACACTGTCCTAGATTTGGATGTTACAACAGCTCCTCTACGTTTCAAATTCATCATGACTGCTCTGCTTCTAATCTCTGTAGGTTATTCATGAATTGCAAGTGTTCTGAGCTCTATGTCATTACTATACATCGCTGCCATCGTGTCAAGGTGCAAACACACTTCATTGCTGCCCTAGACCTTTCCATAACGCCCAGAGAGATTTTACCAAATGGATAAAGGCTATTTGAGAACATTAAAAAACATTTGCATTAATTCATAACTATAAATATCTGAGATGTAACTAAAGGAAAGACAATGCAAGTCCAATTTACACAAGCTCCTGATCTATGCATGAAATAAAAATAAGTTGAGAACCTGACATCATTTTCAATTTCATATCTTCCAGATTGCTTTATGAAAAGAACAAGATGATTATTTAAGTCGACAAGCTTCCTCGGTCTCTACTACAGAGCAAACATAGTGAGCTTCTAAACTGACGACACGTATTCTGTGCCAAACCTGAAAGCAATGAATTGTGGGCTAGATAAGAAAATAAATTCCCCCTTAATTTCTCTGCCTGCTTTTGTGTAAACTCATATTTTTCCACTCCAATGCCTTTGATACATGTGGTGCCTGTACTGCCTTGCCTGCTCCCATGAAAGCTTATCCTGAAACAGATGTAGAATGATAACAGCTGAAATATTATCGGTGGCACAGTCATTTCCACTGCAGCATCTATTAGAATCACATATGAATCCATCTAGAGCCTCCTTCAAAGGGAGATACATCCTTCTCTCAAGTGCATTGTCCACATGTGAGTGCCAATGACTGATATGCCCTTGAATTTAATACTGACCCCCTGTCTCTCCTGCCCAGGGGTAGCTCCAAGCCATGTGGCTCTGACCATGTGCGATCAGCTAAAACAAAGAGAGCTACTTTTGAACGTTAATGTGTAAATGATCGGAAACTATCCAGAAACCAATCCGTACAGCATCTAGGAGTAAATGTTGTGATATTTGCCCAGTTCAGATAAACAGCTGCACAGTGTATTAACTGTATTAAAAAATAAAGGTGAAAAAGTAACTTTTTTTTTACCTGAAAAATCTAAAGGCACATATTTTATTGAGGTTTTATTGATAGGACAGAGAATACACTATATTTCATTTGGTTAAATGAATGTAAAATCTGATGAATGACACTATGTACAAGTATCATTCAAGAGTTTAAAATGTTAAATATGCTGGTATTAGGGGTGTAAAGATGCACCATAAGGAATCAATTATAAAGGTGGAGATTCAGCTGTATCCTCCTTAAAGATACTCCTACTTCCGGGTTGTGTGTTCTCGTATTCACATGCTGCAGGTAGATGTGCAAAGTAGCAGAGCCGGTATGCCAGTTTCCAAAACATAGCATGACAGGGAAGGTTCATTAATATTCATAAAGCAAGCGCTGCTTGATTATCTTTGCGCTACGATGCTTTTGAGAAATTCGTCCATGTTTTGTTTACTAATAGTTAAGATAATCTGTATGCTACGATGCTTCTGGGAAACTTCTCTTTTTTGTTGTGCAAAAAAGTCATTCTTTTTGCTAGCTATGGTAGCAATGGTCAAGGCCCTATGGTAGCTAGTTAGATATCTAAGTAAAAATAGAGATGCACAATTTATTAGTAAACATATCAATTTCAGCAAATATTCATTATAAATCAAGAAGGCTTACGTATTTTCTTCCACACACAGGCAACACACAACTGCTGGTCAAAGATCTAGACTATTTAAACAACTAGCAATACACTTACACATTACAACTTTAATGCAAAATGCCACATTTGAAGGCTGAAATTAAGATGACAAGGCTGCAAGAGAATAATTCCTGTTTTTGTAGAATACATCTTTAACCTTCAGTCAGGGGACTGCAAGTCCATGTTTTAGAATTAAATTCATACAGTTGTAGGTAATGGACTGCCTGTATTCAGGGACAGGAATGCAATTACTTAGCAACTCATTAAGGCAGCAATATTTGTTAATGCACTGTTAAACATGCTCTAACGAATTGCCGATTTATGTAAATCTCAATACAGCTGCTTCTTTTGCAGGATAAATACATTTGTCCAGGGCAGAACGGGATTTAGGGAGGCGAATCATGAAATATCATGGATTTTGTATGAATAACGAGTTATAATAGGCTTGCATGTATTATAGGTGTGTATGGATGAGTGTGGAAGCTTGATTTTAAAGCTAGCTCAATTTTTCAGGAAGGGAGCCTGAAATACAGGCTAAAGTACAAGACTGCAGCTTTGTTCACAGGCAGCCGAGTGGCCGGCAGAGAGGACCTGACTGATGGCGCTGATTAGCAGGTTTAGCATGGACTGGCACACTGGGGATACCCGGTCCGTTCTGCCGAGAACTTTATTACCCATCTGCCAACAGTCCCCACTGTGAAATAATTCATTCCAATTCCCCTGACCGCGGTTCTTTGTAGGCTTGTGGAACAGTATGGGGGGGGGGGGGGGGTGGGGGTAAAAAAGCTGCTATGCTAATTCTACCAACCCACAGACAACGGGGATGGGGCTACTCACTGCATGGGGCCCCTTTGTCAGTGAGCAAGTTCATTTTTAATTGTATATTGTTCTTTCAGCAGATGGACATTAGTGCTAAACCCGAGGTACTTAACTTGGCCCATATGAGCATGTGCGCACACAGTCCATCCACCGACATTCATTTGTTTATCAATTGATCAGACTGTTAAAGGAACAGATGGGAGGGAGTGAAAAGTCCTGGAGGGGTCAGAAATCAATTGAAAACTGGATTTCCATCCTAAGAGACGAGGAGACAACCCCCCCCCCCATGCATGTCAAGTCACAGAGATTGAGGGGAGTGTATTCATTATTTTTTTTAAGTAATAATGCTTAAAAAGGAATCTGCATAGAGCTTCACCAAGGCTGTAAGCGGCTCATGCCATTTAACGAATGAATCAGTGTACATGTCTTAATTAGCAAATAATTAATGGTGGTGTCAAAGCAAATCACTGGGTTCCAGAGCTGCACATGTTATTAACTCTTGCAAAACGGTGGTGAGCTGCTGAAAAAAGAAATGATGCACCACAAGCAATTTCCATCCACAATTATGGCTGATCTACATCAGTGCTTTGAACCATGTGCAACTTTTTTTTTAAACACTATTCAAAAAGCTCTTTATAAACTCAGAGGATGTTAGCATGCAAATAATAGCCATGTACCACATTCCACAGTTTCCTTAGTTAGGGAACAACACCACTAAAATCTAATGAGTGAAAACTGATATTCTGTAGGGAGTTTCCTTACTTTTTTACCAGTACAATACAATATTGCTAATTTCATCTAAAGACATATTTTTTCTATCTTCTATGTCTTGTTAATTACTGTAATGAAGTAAAAAAAAACATTCACACAGAAAATGAAATTCTAGACATAAATAAATCATTGTTCACAAAGAACTAATGATATGCAAAACACATTTTAATATATTAAAAATGGGAAGCACTGTTGACAGTTACCATTAATATAGTGGGGTGTCTGTCTAATTGAAATAATTATGTAGGTGAATAAATAAACAGATATACAAAGATATAACTGGGGTTCTAGCACAGAATAATCTATTATAAACGGCAGGATGGCTCTTGGATCTTTTTTTTGGGTACTTCATGTCAAATCTCTCCCTGACAGGTCTGGGCAGTGCTGTCAGCATGCAGGGAGATTGCTCAGGGTGCTTCAAGCAGAGCTTACTGCATATGGGAGCATCATGTGCTCCAGTACTGCAGCTGGGACATCACAATACACAGGGAGATGCGTTAACTTGCCACCACAGTGCCCTGTTGTGTCAGGTTTTATAGTGTTACCGCTGCTTGTTCATCTACATGATTCAAGCTGGGACTGGGGACCTAATGCAGAGAACAAACACTGATCTGGTCCAGGATTCGGAGTTTAATCAGGGGCGATATGCATCTGTTTGTTGAGGGTGCACAGCATAGCCTGGAGAGCGAGGCTGGGCGAGCCACAGCCACCAGGGAGCGCTGATAACAGACTGCCATCCGTCTGCTGCTTTTACAGCGTCTTACACATGCCTAACATGCAGACGCACATGGGCACCCAGACACGCAGAGAACAGCATACACACACACATACAGAAAACACAGGCAATGCTACACTCACAGGTGCTTCACTCACAGATATCACATGCGACACATGCACTCACATCACAGAGAAACACACTGACACTGGGCAGAACTCCAGCTATGACGCTCTACTGCAGGATCTCAGCCCCCCACACCAATAAGGGAAGACTGTCACATGTCCACACTAGTGAAATTACCGCAGTTTCCCACTGCACACTGTTGTAATCACACCACATCTAGGCTTTAGCTTAATCTCTCTTTTAACACTTTCCTCCACTTTCAAGCATACACACACACACCTCCCCCATGCATCTATGAAGAGCCCAATCAGCTGCAGGGCTGAACTCAGCATCTGGCCTCAGTTTAACAAAACCATAAAGGAGATGCTGGCAGATGAGGAATCCAATGTGAGAATCGATGTATTTCAGGGTCCGTGGGAATACAGCAGCATTAAAAGAGTCATGTTGAAAGTGGGGAGTGGGGGGGCTGGCAAGGTCACCTGACTGGGGAGGTACGCCCCCACGCATCTCCATGGTCCCCTCAGCCGGGGTTTACAGGCCTGCTTTAATGGCTTCTTAATGTATATTCAGCAGGCAGAAAAGGCTGTTATGTGCTGAACTTGCTCCAGGATCTGGTTAAATGATTCAGGGGGAAACTACGGCTTTCATTTAGGTCTGTGCCCTGCAGTCTGTTTATACTGGTCGATACACTTGTCTGAAGAATATAATGGATTAGCACATCATTCAGCAAACTGGAGAGAAGGCAGACTAGGGGCAATGGAGACAGAAAAGTAAATTACAGTTAGCAGTGGGGCTAGGCCACGCCGAGAGCGGGGAAACATCATATCAGCTTGCAACTTCCCCTCTGTCGCTGGGCGAAGCAGAATTGAACGGAATGAAAAACTTGTTCCAATGAAATAAAACAATTTAATGAAATAAAACAATCACTCCTGAGCGCCGGCTGCCCCTCAGCCCATGAGAGCTTCTCTCCTGGCTCGATATGATATAAAGAAAGGCTTCAAAAGCCTTCATTCGACTCTCAAAGAAAACACCAACAAATAAAGACATTTTTTCATTGAATGATGGGTTTTCCCAGCACAGATAAAGCCTTCCATTGCTTTTAGGTGATGTTCAATTTATTCTCAATTATGGAGCACACTGTATGGCCATATGAGAAATGCAAATGATTCTCCCATCTATACTGGGCTTCCAGTCTCTGAGAGTTTCTGTAGCCAGGAACAAATGAAAAACATGTTCAAGGTTTCTGTGATCTCGCTCTGCGTTACATTAAAAGAGTATCGATCCAGACCGATGCTGCTCACAGCTCTGAAATGCCATGATAATAAGAAGTGTTAATACAGCTATTCATTTTCACTGAAAGCAAAGGTTGGGCACCACACTTTGGCATTGATTTTTTTCTACTGAAATGAAACCATAGAGGTCTGAGCTGGAAGTACAACATATATACAACCTCATGTAACCTCAGGTGGCTTGTGGTTGTATAATATAAATCTATATCACTGTAAAAATAACATGGACCTTTGTCAATATCAGCAGTGGGAGGAGGGAATTGAGATGCTCTAACTGATTCCACACTGCAAACTTCCCCAAATTATAACAGAAAAAATCCTACGAGGCCTCTGGCATGATCCTTCATTTCTGTCAGAGCTCTCTGTAAGTAAAGCTATGACCATATGAGATGTTCCACAAAGACAGCAGCACTCCTCATAGCACTGATTTCCCAGGAGAGGATCTTAAACTGAGCATTTATCTAGGCTGCAGAGTCCTTTAACAATACTAAATCTAGGACTACAATATACTGTCTCTGAATACTATATCTCAATTGTGCTACATATGTACAACAGTCGGCCGTTGTGTTTGAGTATTATGTTCAGACCACCCATACCCCTATGTTCCTGTAAGGAACTGAAAGCCAGATTTAAACACCGCAACCAGCAGACTTGCATCAGATGACTCAGTCCCAGTCTGTGAAACCAAACAAAGTGTCAACAGAGTGACACTTAAAATGTCTGCCCATTTTAAACCTCCGCCCCACATAAAATCAACGGCTTAGAGTCTTCCCTCAAGCCAAAAACAAACCCAACCATGACAGACATGACAGAGGCAGCCTGGAAGAGCTCCCTGCTCACTCGGCTGATTTGGTGGGAACATGAGAATTTAAATGTGCTGTACTCAAGGAGCACTCTGACTATCAAAGTGCTATATTTACACAAAGCGAGTGTATTGACTCTGTGGATCAAACACATGTCGGCCAGGGCGATTCTGTCAGAGTGGCTGGTAGGCGTTTGGATCCTCGCACGACTTTTAAACAGAAGGAGCAGTTTATAACGTTGATTCTGTCAGAGAGGCTAGTGGGCGACCAGCTAGCTGCATGACTGTTACGGTACACGACACCGAGCATTATGGCCTAATAAAGTCATACCGATCGGCAGATGCGTCATATTGTACATTGAAGGTAAATGTTTCAGGATTAGTGGCCATTCTATAAAACAGGGATCAAACGGCGATCAAAACCAAATTGAAAGGCAAAGAGGAACGGCGGCTTTCTCGGTGCCTCTGAAATGGCGGCCATTTGCACTTAAATGAAGCGCCTTAAGTGCGGCGGTGGCGGCGTTGCCGGCGCGCCCTCTGCGATTCCCGGCCTTTATCCTACCTCATACGCGATGGAATGAGATATCCTTTGAAGGGCTGCCAGCACGTCGTGCTCTCACTCGATATGCCGGTCGCAGCCTTTCAAATCCCTATCACCTCCTCCCTGCCAGGAATGGCAGTGTCATACATCATGCAGGCACTCTTGTCTCTAAAGGTTAGAGTTAAAAAATGGACTAGGAAGAGAAGTGGAGGCCTGTCCTGCTGCATTTTTATGGGTGCAGCCCACTCCTTAGCTGAGGTGCCGTGCTGGGGAGGCTGGGTACTGACATTGCTGTTGCAGGCAGGTGTTGGATGAGTTTGTTGACTGGGACTAACATATGACTAGCATGGTAAGAGACATTCAGGGATGTATTTCATCTCACATCTCATTAAAGGTTTACCATTTAATACATAATAATACCACTTTAAATGAATTTTATATGCTTTTAAATGGCTTGGCATGGTGGATGAGTAGCTTGCATTGTGGTGTCGTACCTCCTGGGCTGTGGGTTCTTCCCCCAGCTCTGCACATGAGAAGATTGCCTGTCTATTAGAATTATTATTATTAGAATTCTTCAGAGACTTGTGGATTGGTGTTTCTAAGCCTATAAGACTGTAAGAGGTGTTAATGTTTTGGGGTGGGACAAGCTGACTTAGTCTGTCTTGTTCCTAGTCATTTAATTCTGTTCTGTAAGTGTTACACAGCCCTTGGAATGTGATCATGTATGCATGCCCTGTGATGGACTGACATCCTGTCCAGGGGTATTCCCCAAGTTTAAGTAAAGACAGAGCCCGGCGGAGTCCAGCTCCCCCTCATGTCCAAATCATACCTTCCTGGAGTGCAGCCCTGCCTCTTTCAACATTAACCTTAATGTCACAAAATTTAGTAAAAGATACAAAGTGAACAGCTTAATAAAAGGCCAGTTCTGCACTAAAACATGTTTTTTTCATCCACTTTGATGTTAATTTTCATTAGTAGACCAGACATTTCATGTTCATTTCATTTTGTCTTCATTTCTGAAGTGGATGAGATATTTCTAAATGACACCTTATTTTCCGTCCTGTATTTATGTCTTTTAACTTAGTTTACTTACCATCCTGCTGCCGAAACATCACACACTAGCTAGACTTTGCTAGTTGTGTGTAAGAAGCAATCTGTGAAATTTTACTGCATTTTCACAGGGACATTACAAACAAATAAGCAAGAATATTACTTGCAGTGGTAAGCCATTTTAATGCATTTTTAAGTTTCATTGTTTCAGAAAATTCAAATACTGTTTAACTATGGTACTGTTTTACAATACCCATATTAAATAAATGTAACTTGTGAATGACGTATTTTAAAAATGACTTTGTACTGCTTTAAAGAGGTAACACAGCATGCCAAAAATGATCATACTGCATCTTTAAGATTGTGATCATGAATACATATGATAATTAATAAACTAATATACTGTTTGCCTAAGAGGGCTTTAACCCCTGCGTATACCTTCCCTGGAATTCCAGGAATGGGCTCCAGGCTCACTGTAATCTTTTAAGTCGGGACTAAGAACTCACTTATCCGGTGAGGCATTTTAAATAAATGTGCTGTTTTATTACAAGTTTTGTAAGTGTAATGTTTGTTTTACTATATTCTACATTTTACTTTGTTGTATTTGTTTTATATAATTTATTTATTTATTCATTCATTCATTCATTCATTCATTCATCCATCCATTCATTCACCCCCCCCCCTCTATTTTTATGCATATTGTTTACATTGATGTAAAGCATTTGGGTCAACTACTGGTTGTTTTTAACAGTGCTATATAAATAAAATGACTTGACTTGACTGAATAAGTCGTTATAAATGGATGGATGGATATTTAAAAATGATATACTAGTTATGTTATATTGTTACCTATGACATACACACATACCAGGAAATATAATACTCTTTGGCAGTCTAAGACTTGCACTCAGGCACAAAAAACAAGTTAATTTTGTATTACTAAGAAGATAACATAAACTAAATCATCACACTGTTCCAGTCTCCTGTACTCTACCACTCGCAACAACTTTGCAAAACTAATTAAGGCAAATTATGTTTATTTCTTCCTTTCTTTCTTCCTTTCCACCCACTGCCAGTCTGATGAATGAATTTGTGTCCCGCTGGTTCAGGGCTAGATACCAAGCCTAGCATCCCTCTTTCTTAATACATTCATGTGAAGACAGACCCAATGGGTGCAGCTCGATATCAGTCCTCTAAGCAGAGCTGAGAGAGTGAACCCTATTCCTCATCCCCACTCTGACTGTCCCTCGCTGCTCATCCCCACGTTTTATCAGGTGGGCCCTTTCAAGCAGGGTAACTCTCTCCATCTTCCTGGACTTTATGTTACTGATTCATTGCTAATTATCCATGGGCTGCTTCGGAGTCCCCCACACAAAACTGCAGGTGTTCCTCATGATAATAAATGGATGAAGTTATCATCATCGTACACAAAGCAGCAGTGACATTTGTGAAATCCTCAAAGCAAATTTCCCCCTGCTATCTCCCTAAAGTCGCAGTACAGAGCTAGCTGTGCTAAGAGGCGTCATTATGTCACAGTAATTAGCTCTCATTTGTTAAGCTAAGGTAAACAAAGTCTGATAGTTGTAGTAATAATATTCATGAAGTGCACCATATATGTGCTTTTTGCACACTAGTTGGAAAACGTTTGGAGAAACACTGTGGAAACCCAGGAAGACCCTACACTGTCAGAATAGTGGATGTGATGCACTTTCCCCGAATGAGACTTTGTCAAAAGTGTTGGCTATACTGAAGACCATCTCCCAGAGCAGAAACCGATGCCACAGCTAATACAGACAACATCTGATGAACAGAAGACCCATTATTTTCTCTGTCATTAGATGACTTATTACAGACTAATACAGATTGTAATACAGGTAATCCAAATACAGAAGTAGACCTAACATATGTAGTTTATGCAGCTATGCAAGCATGTTGTGTGGGTTTGATAACTTAAAACAGAAAATATCCTCTCTTCCGTTGTCATCTGGACTTCCTTCTTTCTTTTGTCAATTTGTCCTTTCCCTTTTTCTATCTCTCAATGTCATGTAAAGCGCTTTGGGGAAAGGCGCTATATAAGAATAAAATTGATTGATTGAAAATATTAAAATGTTATAATTAAGCTTTGTTATCCACCCATTCATGCCTCACCCATCTGTCCTGGTCAGGGCTGGATGAGGCCTGTTCTAGAGCTGCAGTCTGCAGAGGATGCAGTCTAGTACAGGTCACACACACACATGCGCGTGTACGTTAAGGGTCATACCCTACACTCAATTCAGAGACAGCGGCTGGACTGCATGCACACACGCATGCACACATTAAGGGTCACACTCTACACTCAATTCAGAGACAGCGGCTGGACTGCATGCACACACACGCACGCACACATTAAGGGTCACACTCTACAGGCAATTGAGAGACAGCGGCTGGACTGCATGCACACATGCATGCACACATTAAGGGTCACACTCTACAGGCAATTGAGAGACAGCGGCTGGACTGCATGCACACACACGCACGCACACATTAAGGGTCACACTCTACAGGCAATTTAGAGACAGCGACTGGACTGCATGCACACACGCATGCGCACATTAAGGGTCACACTCTACAGGCAATTTAGAGACAGCGACTGGACTGCATGCACACACGCATGCGCACATTAAGGGTCACACTCTACAGGTAATTCAGAGACAGCGGCTGGACTGCATGCACACATGCACACACACATTAAGGGTCACTCTATAGGCAATTCAGAGACAGCAGCTGGACTGCATACAAGCAGACACACACATTCACATTAAGGGTCATATCCTACAAGCTATTCAAACATGAATAAACACACACAGATGCACACAGAATGGGGAGATCCAAAAGCCCTTTCCTGGAGGGCTGAGGTGACAGGACTAGCCTCTGAGACATCATACTGGCCCGTTACATGATTACAAAGTGACTAAATGGCTAAAATATAATTAGAAGAAGAACACTAACTTACTCCTGTAATATTCCATCTTACACCACCAGACTCCTCAGCATAACCTTTATTTAGGTATTCTCTTTATGCAATATTCTTATCAGTCAAGTAGAGAAGAACCTGTAGTGAGTGTGCTGGTTCAGGACATCATCCTTCTTAAAACGCCCTTAAATCCCATCTCAGCTGAGTTATACTGATTCTTTTGGACAGGTGGAATATTCAAATACTGGATTAAAAGAGAAACCAAATAAAACTTAATAAATCCTCTTGAAATTTTGATGATCCCGGTCATGACTCAGTCAAGAGGGTAGACCATGGTGAGGTAATAATGAAGTTGTTCCATTCTCCAGGTGAATATTCCTTCAGATTAATTAGTGGAGAGGTTCAAAGTAATGTGAAAGCGTAGCCTTCACACCCCTACTGTGTACGCAGTGACAGCTGGATCGGAGAACACAGAGCTCCCCATCCGCTTCACAGCTAAAGCCTGTCTTATTGATCTGTTCGTCTTTACGGTCTTTCCCGCAGCCCACTCTCCTTCACCTTCCTTCACAGAAATCCAAGGATGTTCTTATACTGCAGTGTGAGAAATTGGAATTGGCTCCTCACATGGTACCAGCAACTCCTTGCTCCTTTTCACAGCGAGTCAAGCCTGATGTATTATTCTTCATGGGAACTCTTTCCATTCTTCATCAAAGCTTGTTATATCCTCATATGATGGGTTCCCAGACCCTAATATATGGGGAGATTACAGTTTTTTTTTTTTTGCTGCATCTGGATGGAAACTTGACATTAAGGTGTCACCCAGCCTCCTGCTAAAAGGTTATTACCAGGGTTTATGGCCCAGGCCCAAAGAAAGGAACCACATTACTGAGCCTAATGAGTAACATTTATTAAAGAAGGAAGTTCAACATTCTATACCTGTTTGCCAGCTTGTTTATTTATGTAGGCTTGCATTATGTGCGTCTGTATTACTCATTCTGATTTTTCTGAGTGCAAAGTGAGCGTATGGCTGTTTTTCTTAGTTGCTGTAATGGTTCCGAGAAGTAATAAACACACCGTCACTAAGTAACTAATGACGACGCGCCAAACATTGTTACTTAGCTTTTGTTCGTTCCGTCTTGGCAAGAATGCCTGTAAAATAAAACTGCCAAAAAGATTTTGCATGTCAGTTAAAGAACTTTATATCCCCTCTGTTGCAAAATCAGTAATATCCCACACTTGCCAAAATGAAAATGCTATAAATGCCAGGAGCCCATTGTGTGGCAAATGAAAAGGAGGAAAATAAGGCAGTGATCTTAATGACTACCTAGTGGGCTCTAACATACCGTCAGACCCAGGGCTTACGGATTTTAGCAAAGTATTTATGACATAGTCAGTCACCACCTTATGAATTGGGTTAATAAACAATATTACACCTAAATATGAGGCAATTTCAGAATACTATACAGTGATCCCTCGTCTATCGCGGGGGTCGCGTTCCAGAAGCCCCCGGGAAAGGTGAAAATCCGCAAAGTAAAAACCATGTTTATATGGTTATTTTTGTATATTTTAAGCCCTTATAAACCCTTTATATTCTCTTAGATATTAGGTAAGATTCGGTTTCTCTCTGTCACACACATGCACACTCGCACACACTCATAGTTGAACTCCATAAGTTAAGAACAGGCAAAGTTCTTGGTGTGTTACTAGCTACACATTTCAGAACACTGTTTTACTGGGGAGTTTCTTCTGTTAAACTTTTGTTAAATGCCAACCAGTGTGTAAGACTTGCTCTGAGTGGGACAGCAGGCAAATCCACGTGACATGAGGAGGGGCGGAAGGAGCAGAGCACGCAACTGCAGAGAGAAGTGAAAATTTGGAAAGATGGCGGGAAGGAGCAGCCGTTTCCGACTGATGGCAACAAAGCATACAGCAGATATCAGATTTTGATGTATTTCGAGAGAGAAAGAAAGAAGCCAATCTTACACAGCCAGTAATAAGACACGGCAGAAACGAATGCATTTGTGATGCATGTGTGTGTGTGTGTGTGTGTGTGTGTGGATGCTCAATAACTTTTCCTTTTTATATTTTCATGGATATACCTACAGTAGTGTCCATATTGTTTTTTGACTACACACCAAGTTACTATATATTCTAATGTCTTTACATTTATATATATACACTTTATATTTATTTATATACATTTAATATGCATATTTTGCATATCTCTGGGAACAATCGGTTCAGTGTAAACAGGAGATTTATTAATGCATTCAGATACTGTCTATTTCAGATCTGCCCCTGAAAATAGTCTGATCGCCGACAAGGAAACTGAAAGATTCCACTGTAAAACCAACAGGCAAGAAGAGAAAGAGAAACGAGGGCCGGTCAGCAGGATTTAAACACTCCAAAACCAGCCGATGTTGCAAGAACACACAAAAATTCGCAGCCCGCATGGCATTCATGACAAAGCCTTTCTGCCACAATGCGGCAAAAGGTCTGGAAATTACAGGCCTAATGTCAGGCATCACATCAAACATTCAACAGTTCATCGCCCACTTAACCCCATCCCTGCAGTCAAGCATGGTGGTGGACAAAGCATGCCATGATGATTATTCTCTTCTGGAAGGATGGAGCTCTTTTAGGACAGAAAGAAACAGATGGTGCAGACTTCAAGTGAAGGCTACGGGAAAACAGCCTTATAGACTCTCTTCAAACAGGATGGAATTATACTATTGTATAAGTTCATTTTTCAAGGTGAATGTCTTTGCCTTGAACTCATAAAATTCCAGCTTACATGCTGTCTATTTCCAAAAGGAACTTGAGAGAGAAATCCTGCCAGTGGATGAAAACTGCAGCTTTAAGAGACCTGTAATGGAACAGATATAACCACTATGCACTAAATTCACAAAACACTAAGCCTAGACAGATAAATGCATTTATTTTAGTGATACACCAATAAGGAAATTTCTGGCTGATACTGATAGCCAATTATTTTGAAAACTGACAACGATATCGATTGTTTGGGAGGTTTTGCCTAAATAAGTTTAAAGGGACACTCCAACCAAATTAAAAAATATATTAATTACATTTGAAAAATATGAAAAAGTATTAAACTTCTGGTAAGGAAACACCAACTCCGGCATACAGTCCCAGGGCTCAGTATTTTATAACGCTGTACATCCTATACATTTATAATATTTATAACAGAGAAGGGCTGATCATCAAGTGTGATAAACTCCTTAATTTTCTGAGTAATATCTTTTGAATTTTTCATTTAACTGAGTTACTACTTAGCATTTGTGCTTGTGTTAAACTCCAGTAAGAACATATCATTCTAAACATAAAAACAAATTTGTTAAATAAAATGCTGCAATATCAAACACAGAATAAAATGATAGATAGATAGATAGATAGATAGATCTGCTTCAATTTTATCACAAGTTTGAAATACATATATAACGCTGATGATTGGCTTTAAGGTGGCCCCACCCAGTAGTGACCGAGATAAACAGGCAATTAGCTGTGTCAGCTGGGACATGAGGAACGTGAAGGATGGATATAAATCTGTCCGTTAAGTGGGGCTTTAGGGGGCCGGTTCGGGGTGAAGACAAGGGGTGCACAGGTGTGTCTGCTGGCACGTGGCGGGCTGGCAGGCTAGGCCCTCTCCCCAACAGGTGAATGTCAGCTCTCCTGCTGTCACACTGCTCGTCAGACGCGCCACTGCACAGCTAAGTGTGGCTCCCAGGGGCCCGGCTCCCACCCATGTCACCACGGCCAACTGCTCCACAGAGCTTGTACCCCAGATAACTAATTAGAGCGCAATACCCAAGGATCAGACATCCTTAATTGCCGCATATATCGCAGTGAGCAATGTTTAATTATCCTAGTTGGTGCCGTAGAGGGGATCTGTGGCAGTACATGGTTCTTACAACCCAACCAAACGCCCTCGCTAACAGCCAGGCACTCAGCAAGTAACGCTAATAATATGCTTTACCAATGAGACAGGCTGGACAAACAACAATGACAAACCCTGTTTACACAATCCAAACACGTCCATCAGCATGCATCGCATACAAAACAAGCCTCCTTGTGAAAGTCCGGCAGAAAAACCAACAGGCTTCCTTTTATCTAAGATTAGTGAAAATGTTGTTTTTTTTTAAAAAAAAATGCGCTATTCTGCAAGAAAGTCTGTTTTTCAAACAAGAAAATTAAGCTAAAATATGAACTGCTTCCTTATTACTATATTGCAAATAAAATAAAACAAAATAATTAACGTAATGTGGGCAATGTAGAGTTGTGAAGGCTCACTCTGAGCAAAATTAAATCCAATAAATGTTGTTTTTCTTGTTTTATAAATGTTAACATTATAAAAAATATATTACCTACAGACAGAACTTCATGCAGACTTTACTTTCAATAAAAAAAATAACCCATTTAAACACTTGGGCAACCTTGAGCAGCCATCCCCTCATTCATTATCCAGTGAGGTGCTGCTGTCCTCCCAGTCTCTCCAGAGGTCTTTAGCTCTTTAACTCTTTTCCCTTATCCCTTTCATATTTAGTGCTTATTTCAAACTCTGCCGACACGACAGCCAACGCGCCCGGTGATCCATTGTAGATATGCTTATCATTATTCATTCACCCAATTATTAAGACGCGTGTTGACTTTCATATCCTGCCCGTGTGTTTTTTTCCCCCTTGCTTTCGCTGTATACGTCGGTTCGATATCAAGATGGAGAGGCTGGAAACTTTTGCTCCCCGAAGGATCCCCGCCCCGAGAAACCTTGACATGCACAAAGGCAGGCCGAGACAGAGCTGCCCTGCCGCGCACGATAAGGTCACCCGTGGGATTGCTGAGATTATCTCTGTCAAGCACTTGGACAGAGTGCAGTCAAATGATGCATCATGCAGTCATTTTCGGGGGGGAAAAATCAATTTCTTCACCAGGTCGCTATTTGCTTTTCAAAGTGCCCTTGTAGTCTTTGCCTCTGAGCATTTATCAATTTAAATGTTGTGAATTGATAATGTTTTCCGCGTCCCTTGCTGGGCGGGTGAATCATTTCCTCCCTCTGCTTGTGTTCTTCAGTGTCGTACGCAAATCCCTCCTGAACACAGCATTTTTTTGTCCCCTTCTTCCACACCTTTACTTACGGACTGACGGAAATGTATTCCAGAGTCATGCTTTCAGGAATTACAGAATTCTGACATTCATAAAGCATCGTTACAGTTGCTTTGGAGTTTTTGCACTCCTGTTATATTTTGTGTTACCTGTGGATAGAGTGCAAACCCTTGCAGACCTTAATTTTTATGAACAGCCGGAAAGAGAGTAAGATAATAACACATCTCTGTTCTCATCAGAGGTCTTCACTTTCTATACATTTTATAATGAAGTTTTATCTAGTATTCATAAAGATGCCATCACTGACATGGGCAGAGTCAGGCATGGCTTTGCAGGCAGACCCACAGAATGTGGGCACTCTGCACTGGACTGGACAGCACATCCTCCATGCCTCTCTTCCACAGCTTAGGTGTCAGATACATGGGGTGGGGGGAAAGGGGGGGGGGGGGGGTTCACATTGTCGATGCAATTAAACGGGACCTTTTTTCACCCCTTCTCCTGCGCCTCACTAACCCGGCCCCACCTGCTATATCATTACTCTGGGCCTTCATGCAAATGGTGACCCTAACTCTCTGCGACATCATAAATAAAACAATGCTTATTATCCATTTAGTATTATGCCAGATCCACATGTGAAGTTACTTGTCACATTTCTTCTGCCATGAATTTCTAGAATTTTCTGAAGATTCTCTTTAATTGCTTCTTTGCAATTGGATTTAACGTAACTTAGAGGGTATCGCGGGTATTGAAAATACACCACACGGCACTGTTTTTTATGCCCAGGGTCATCTATTATCTATTGATGACAAAGAACAAACTTAAGAGAATCACGTTAGAAGAAGAATATCAAAGGAGG
>JAAGVU020000025.1:5472405-5489912 GCA_011763525.2 Mormyrus iriodes
CCAGGGTCATCTATTATCTATTGATGACAAAGAACAAACTTAAGAGAATCACGTTAGAAGAAGAATATCAAAGGAGGTGAGGACTCATCAGCTCTGCTGAGTGATCCCCACAAAGATGTGATCAGACATGCGAGCACTTGCCATTAATGCTAATGGATTCAACATTGTCTGTGCCACTTGGCAGAGGATCCGCTGGGAATCAGCATGGGCCGCCTGGTCCCACTGGAGAGCAAAGGCAGGGCGATCAGGCTCCCGGCTGCTCTGCAATGGCTCTGTGTGTCTATCCGTGTGTCTGTGTGTGTGCATGCAGAAGGCTGTCACCTGAAGGCTACCAGATGTCTATGCTCATTTCTAAGCTCACATATCCAAAAAAAAAAAAAAAACACTAAAAGCAAGAAGAAAAGTGTGGTGCTGCTCTGGCACCTTGGTGAGGGACAGAATCAGACCGGTGACTTAGAAGACCTTCTGTGACAGAGGAAAACATAGCTGGGAGTAACCTGAAGACAAAACAGTGAATGGTTCAAGTGCATGTTAAATATTCAGTGTTTTTTATCCTGTCTTTTTATTGAAAGCCTGGAATGAGTTAAGGCTATTTCTCTCAAAACAGATGAAAACTCAGATGGTTGTGCTATTCCAGATGCATCAATTTCCTTGGATACGCGATCCATGCAAGTGCATATGCTGTACTGGCAGGGGCACCAGCTGAAATGGCCGAAATCCAAAAGCTAATATTCTGTTGGCCGGAATAATGCAATTATTATTTTCCTAGCTATCAGCCTAAGCACACAGTGCCATCTGTTATACAAAGCAAACATACACATCTCAATTAAAGCCAAGGCAGACTCCTCGTCCCTCACCTCAGAAGTGCTAAAAAAAGCATAATTCCGATGCTCCGCCTCCAACACATCAGGGTCCTTAGGAGACAGAAGCCCCCCGATCCATGCAGACATGCAAAGACAGACGCAGATGTACACAGCCCAGAGTGCTGTGGGAATGGCCTCTTTTGGGTGCTTAAATCATAATCGACACATACATGGTCAAGCACCATCATTAGCCTGCCAGTATTAAAGATAGTAAGCACCTTTCAGCCAGCATGGCCCCAAACAGCTCATCCAGCATCCATCAGATTCCCCCAGAAGCGAGGTGTTCACTCAGACGAGCACATCATGCCTCCATCACCACACGTTAGCCACAGCTCCACGGGGCTTTGCTTGTCTACGTTTTGAGTCAAAGTTACTGTCACTGACAAGTGTTATCCTTGTTTTCTAAAACATGTTTACTTTCACTTTTTGTCAAATTTACTTTTTGCGATGTCTTTAGCACTGGGGTCACCCTGAGGTCATAATACAAAAAAAAAAATAAAGCTCCTTTAATTTTTATAATACATTCTAAAGAACATCTCGACATGCTGGTGATTATGGATTTGATAACCAACAGAAAATCTTAAAAATTATTTAGCACACATGCCTGCAGGGCTACCACCTTACCAAGCACGCCAGAGCCTTCAGGACACATTTTCATCTCACTTTTCACATAATATTACACAAAGAACGAAAAGGACATTTAATGTCCTGTGGTGAACTGTAGTATTTCCTTTTATTTATCCATCATCCATCTTCCAAGCGATTATCCTGGTTAAGGTCATGGGGTGATCTCTTTTTGCCTTTGATTATTTATAGCTTTCACTGTTTAATCAAAGCCAGTGACAGGTATATTTTTTGGCAGCCATGATGCAAAAAACGATAAAAATGTTATGAGTATGTGGGGGAGGGGAACCACCTGTGTGAGGAACTGTCATTGGGATATTTCTTGGCTCACACTGTTTCCCACCCACAGAGCAGGACAACATCAGCTGGTGCTCTGGCAGGCAGAAGCTTTACAGCAGGCAGTGTCTACACTCACTCAGTGTAACTATAGGATGCTCCTTCTAACGGCACTGGGTACAAGTAGATAATGCCTCAGCCAAAGTCCAGGGCAAGCAACAAGACGCAGGCGTACTATATGGAATTCATCAGTTGTTTGTCATTACTTTACGAAACGTGTAAATTCGCTTCCATAAAATTTAGATGGAAAAATATTCAAGCTAACAAGAAACTTATAAAATCCCATACTGTCGCTGCCTGACGAAAACCACATATGTCCACTTTTTGACAATGTTGACTTTTTACTGTTGATGGAACATGAATGTTCTCCTGTCAAGTGATAGCACTTTACGCTGCCCATGCAACCATGCTCCCCCTTTCCTCTATTTAACTAGTACTTATGCTTGTACTATTTAACATTTGAATTCATGATGGTCATTAGTACGGATTACTTTATATCACAAATTTTAATAAATTAACGATGATAGCTAGACAGCTAGCTAATTAACATTATGGTTAATTATGAATATAAAGCAAGATTAGTTTGTATCTTGTTGACATTGACTTATTTGCCTTGCTGACAACAATCCACAAAAGTCCATTTAAAACAGTAAGCCATTCACTGATGGCCGTGTGAACATAGGTTCTATTTGTGTTGCTAAGGATGTCTTGCTGTTTTATGTTTATTTTGTAAAGTAGTTTCACACTCCTGAAATGATGGATTTTGGGAGTTACGTGTTTTTCATCAGAAAGCAACTATATGTATTCTGTGTATACTGTTTTATAAAAATAGCACATAAAAATGTAGATAATATCAATTTTGTTCACTTGGCAGACAACAATTTACATAAGTAAGCACGGAATAATAGCTTCATATCAATTGAAATGGGAAAAACAAATACTGTAAGTCATGAATGTAAATAAAATGTTCTGCCTATGCAGCGAGCAGCAGGACGCAGTCAGCAGAGCTGCATTGTGGGGGATTTGTCCTCTCAGTCATGCTACTGCTGTCAATTCCCTCTAACGCATCCATGACAGTATATCTGGTGTTTGCTGTCTTTTGCCCCAGGCAGCCATTATTACAAAGGAGAAGCAGTAAATCTAACTATAGAACAGCGTCTTTGTTTCCTTTCCTTTGCCGATTCTGGCTGAATGCATGGAGAATTGAAAATTGCAACTCAAAACCTTTCAGGGTGGCAATTTTTCTCTACAATGGACCAGTGCAGCGACACAGCTGAGGACTTGCTTTGATAACCATTTGAACTTAAAAGGGTTATGTCATAGGACATCATTTCATATTATAATAATATAATCATTAGACACTGTCAATAAAAGGGCACATTTATAATATTTACACTATAGATGTGCACTTTTTAGTTAGGCAAATGTAAACTATATTTATATAGGTTTTGCTTCATTTCTTCTTCATCATTTGTTGCCATTTACTTGATAGCACGACTGTTATTTAAATCAATAAATCAACATAAAATGCAGTTGTTATCTTATCTGGTTTGTCACTAAGTGATAATGTGGTTTGGAGTTTAACTTGGCTGCGGGGACGCAGTATTTGCATCTTCCTTAGACACTTGTGCATGTCTTCAAAGAACAATATAAAAATAAGGATTTCAATGCAATCTGTAGCAGAGGATTGTTAAGTAGGTCTGAGACGTTAAAAGTTTTAAAAGCATTAAATGTGCCAAACCCAGAAAGAGGCTTACAGGAGCTTACAAAAGATATTTTAATGGGAAATGTATTAATATGTTACCTAGATTCAGCAACACATATATTTTTCATGAGAAAGTTTGCTATGCTTCAATATAATATTCAATGATTGGGCTAACTCATCTTCCCACACTACTTGTTAAATTAGATTACAATTTCACACCGAAATCTGAAGTGAAATCAATTTTTCAACCGAACACCCCGTGTATGTAATAGCATGAAAAAGAAATCCATAAAGAATGGAGAGTAAAAATGTTTCCCCAACATTTGTCTGTACATAAGCCAACCTCTGCCCAGGCCCATGAAATTTGTTTAGTGTCACTAGCAGCCATTTAGGAATGTACATTAATCAAAATTGACATCCTCTTTATATTAAAACCAAACGGCGAGCATTGCTACTCTCTTGTGTGCTGTGGTACCGTACCACGAGTAATGAAAAGCTGAATGATAACTTTAAAGGCAAGGAGTTACCAAACTTTTTTGGAAGAAGAGACTTTAATTACTGTGCAAGTCCAACGAATGACTTTATTAGCAATATATTTGATATTCAAAATTCCCAGACTCTGAATAAAAGGGTGGAAATCCTCTTATATAAATCTGCTTTAGATAGTCTGGCACCAAAATATTCATAACCTTGTCAATTTGAAAGGCTTTAAAAAACCTGATCTAATTAACTACAACAACGTAATCTTTAATAATAACATTATGCTGTACACAGTTTTTTTGTCACCGGGAATGTTAACTGATTGTTAGCCTGTTCACTTAAATTAAGGTCATATATAATTATCAGTATACACGCACAGCAAACTTCAGCTACAGAACAAGAATAGCCTCTATATGTTATCACCACAAATGTACCCCTTTCAAAACGCAGATAAACCCAAAGAGATAACGCCAAAGCTTAGGGGACAAATTGTACAATTAATCAATTATTTGATAAAAATCACTAATCAATTAATATTAATTTAAATTTCACTGTGGTTATTCAACTCAGTTTGATTTATCAGATCTAATTTTCCAAAAACATTTCCTTTGATCCCCACAGAAATGTAGAGATTTAGATTTTTCTGCTCATGTAAATTATATGCGCTAAACCCACACTTGTTCACTTTTTCTTAGGTAACTGAAAGACTTCAAGATGACAGTTCTTCCATTGAAAATACCCAGAGAAGGGTGCTGCCAAGGAGACAGATAAGCATGCAGAGAGTCTTCAGACAAATCAGGGTTACCACCCAATTCTGTCGACCTGAGAAACTGTTACAGCTATTGACATGCACTGAGCTCCGGACTATAAAAGATGAGGACCCAAGCAAAGTCATAAATGGAAATAAACAAATAAACAAACAAATAAATAAATAAATAGAAATATGTAGAACTGGAGACTGCAAGCAAAAAAGCGATCCGCCCAATGTAACTGTGACCTGGAACAAACTGCTTTACACACCATGAAGCACTGGAATACGTGAGAATGGGAGACATTCAACGTTACTCACCTGCGAAAGACCCAGATATATGGATACGGTCTCTGAGATGTAGAGAAACCTCCCCTCCTTGTTTAGTGCAAATACAAATCCATCCAGAGACTGTGAGAGAAAAGAGAACACAGGAAGTCAGGGGAAACACTGACCACTATCTGTCCACAACCAAGAAGTATAAAGAGAATGATAAAGTGAACACATATCATTTCATAATATACATAACCCAAATGAGCTCCCTGCAACATAAAATTCTCCCTCTGAAAAGCTGTTACCATGCATCACTTGTATATCGCTATTATACTGTAGGAGGAATGAACATTATGAATATGCACAGAGTCTGTACTGCAACACTAAAGCAGAAATACGATGTATATCATTCACTTTATGCATGTTATATGTATGTAAGTTGTTTACATCTTCCAACAATTATAGTCAAGCCTGAAAGTACCTCTAACGTCGACTTTAATTCCCCAGGATACACTATAATTCTCTGGTTTGACAACAGGGATATTTAGACTGAATCCATCTAAAACCTGCAGCAATTAAGATACTGAGGGCAGAAGGGTTAATTACATGTGTTATCCCCCCAGTGGCTCAGATAATCTATTGGTCCAGTTAACCACAAGTAAATTGCAAAAGATTGCTGTAAGTCAAAAATGTAAAAGGGGGGGGGGGGGCTTTTCACCAGAAGCAAGTCATTGTGCGCAATGTCAGCACTGATGTGATCACCTTTTTTATGAAAATGAGGATTACAGCAGCATGCAAGCGGCAGTGGTGGCGTTGGCAGCGCATCCCGTTTTATTTGCGACTTTAAAGGAGCGGCAGCTGGCGTGGGGAGAGCGCGCTCCCGCCGATAAAGCAGCCGAGCCCTGGGGCTATTTACAGTGAGCTGATATGCAGCTGACAACATCGAGTCCCAGCGAGGCCGCTGTAGCCAGGCTCCCAAAACACACATCTGCCGCTACAAACTCCCCGTATCGTGCTTTACCTTACACGGCTAATCGTATTCAGCCTTGTCGACTGGCATTAGTGGTGAAAAAACAAGGACGTTTTGTGCTAAGAAAGCACAAATGTAAGCTTGTTATGCCAATACACCTTCCTTAAGAGAGAACTTTAAAAAAAATACTAAAAAACATTTTCAAGCAGCATTAAATGAAGCCATATGCAAGATTTAAATGTGCTTCAATGCAAGGCACTGAAAACCAGTTTTACTACTTGAGAAGAACTGCGACAAAAAGAAGAAAGAAGCAGCCTCCCCTTTAAAATCTACAGAATTCATTTACAAAATGTTCAAGGTTTGCCTTCAAAATAAGCATGAATTGTCTGATGTGTTATAGGCAGTATTACAAAGTAAGCCAGACAGGGTCACTGCCAGCAATTTACAACTGCTCTTCACAGATGTTGCATTGATTAAGGAAGAAATAAAGAAAAGAGATGAACCATGGGGAAAGGAACATGCCGCAAAGGGCCCTGATGCCTGCTTCAGGAAGGATGTGTGTACTGGAACCATCCTCACAGTTCTCTAAACAGCATTGCTGTAGTATTCCTGAAAGGTATCTGCTTCTAAATAAATGGCATTGCTTCAACATCTTTGACAGTTTTTTTAGAAACTTAAGGAAATGTATTAACACAGACACACAGTCCACAGCCTAACTATGTCGTTTTATGTATTACTTTGACATCTTTTGGGGTATTACTGTAGCAGCAAGGCACCAGGGTACCCAAAAAATCCAATAAAAACACAGAACATGATGAAAGGGGCAAATTTACCAACTGAAACTGTTGATTCCAGGCACATCGGAAGCGTGTGAGCTGATATAACGAACCATGATGCTAATCATTTCTGCATTTAATTTGAAAGCGTTCCTTTAGGAATGAATGAGATAACACACAATGGGAAACACAGGTCCATCCTGGCAAAATGAATCTGCTGCTTTTATCGCCGTTTTATAGGTGAATGGCCTCCGTCCCAGGTGCTCCGGTAGGTAATATGTCTCTGTTCATCTCTCTCGTCCATTGGGACTCCCCTCTCACTCTCTCTGCTGTGAGCGTTTGGGGGCTGGGGGCTGGGAGAGGCTGCAGCACACTGTTCCTCAGGCACTATAGTGGAGGCCTCTATTCCCCCCCAGGGTTTAACCCCACCTGTCAGCCAAAGCCCCGCCAGCCACCCCTCTCCTGTCTCCGATAATGTCTTTCTGCTCCCTACGCTCCTCTTTAAAGTGGGAAGCATCTGCGGTGCTGGACGGCCAGGCCTCCGGAGAGGATCCCTCCACGAGGGCTGCCGTCTGCCGTGACAAACGGCTGCTGTTTACAGGCTAACCGCTGCATAAAGTACGCAATAAATCAGTGCAGGAATAAAGTTCGGGTTACATTAAGGGACGTCTTTGATGTTGTTTATTTAGAACAAACAGAGTGTGTGCCCTTTCCGTCGCGTGGCCCGGTTAGGCGCCCCCTGCTGGCACTCTGAAGAGGCACAGGCCGCCCGGCCCACGCGGGCATGCTCCCTGTCTGGCCTGCCTGTCTGCTCGGCCTGGACTGCCATTATCTTGCACAGGTGACAAAAGGGGCTCTGGATGTTTAGCTGTCAGCAGCGCCGCCATCCAACAAGCACCCTACCTGAACATAAACACGTGCTGCCCGTGCGCCTCCCTCCGACCCCCCCACCGTTCACTGTAAACCCATTACTAGCAGCCGGGGAAGATAAACAGAACGCGATGATATCACTTGCCACAAATCAAAATAAGCTCTGTCTACAGTAAGCCGGCTGGCACTCTCAATTATGGAGGCAAAGATACCACATGGAGAAACGAAGGGATCTCCAATCAGCAAATGAGGCGCAGACGGCGGCCCTCGGACATGCAGTCGCGGCCACTCTCTGGATCATCCCCAGGTTACTGATAATACAGCAACATATAATTAACGCTTCGGCATTCAGACACATGGACCTACTCACTGAAATATGCTATTACTTTTTACCTTCACCTACAGTAAGAATCAAGATTATGTATAGAACAGGTTACAGTAGGAATATCAGAGTGTCCATATGACTGTAAAATTCAGAGAAAGACATCACTACACGCCCTGCTTTTCCACTTCCTGATGAAACAATGGCACATTATCTCTGATATTTCAAAAATATCCTAACCATGTATTTCCTAATACAGGGGGATGCAGCAAACACAGTTGAAATTCCTCTGGCACAACAGGTGAACGAGCCGCAGTTTGGGCTGCAGTTTAAATATTCATTTTCCAGCATGCGCTGCCTCCTGTTGGCTACAAAAAGGTGGCCTTGTTGGCAAAGCTGTCTGTAAACATGTGACTCTACGGCGAGAGCGGATTGCAGGAGAGCCAACAGACTGGCTGTTTAGAGTGGAACAGCGAAATCTGGCTCATTTTCACACCGCATTCAAACGCTGCACCGTTCCGAATTCTGAATGAGTGAACATTTCATGGAGGAGGGGGAAGCGATATTCTGCTAGTCTATAAATACTATGGTAGTGGAAGCGGGAATCAGCTAACATGGATAAAGCCTAACATATGGGTCCCAGACAACCACTGACTTTCTGAGTCATAGAGCCAGAAGGCTCCTGCATTTCTGAATCCACTCAGTTTGCAATTTATAGTGAAGAAGCAGAGGGCAAATCTTCTCCTGAAGGACAAGAAGCCTCGCCCTCATTCATCTGTAGGGCACCCCGTCCAGAGGAAGTGCTTGGGTGTTATAAAGCTCAGCGGAGGCTGGCGTAGATGGGGCTCATTGACTATTAACATCCCATTAAGTATGAGGTCAGACAAAATGCAAGATGCTGAGAGACACCGGGCAGCTGGCGAAGGGGCTGCCACATGTTGGCATCGATCCCCCCCAACCTTCTCCGCCCCTCTGCTAAAGTAAAATCATGGCAATTAACAGCTCCAGCAGGGTTTGTCAAATCAGCGCTTATTGACTCCGCATCTGATGAAGAGATGCTCCAGGCTCTCGCCTCTGAACACCAGAGTGGGGCCAAGAGCGCATGCGAATCGCCATTATTAAGCCATCTCTCACCCCGGCACTCTCAGCGAGGAAGATGTAGAGGGCCCTCCAACTTGATATACAAGTCAAAGCAATGGGATCAGCTATTACACACAGACCCTCTCTTTCACAAATCACTTCATTTACCACGAGGTGTTCAAGCTGGATTTATGAAAGTGTGTTCTGGCTGGGAGAGAGCGCTATGTGCGCCTGTGCGTAAGGGAGCGAGAGCAGAGGAACGTTATCAGAAATCCTAAACTGCCGACTGAGCAGCGAGACATATTCTTCATTGAAGTCGATATTTAAGGCTGACAAGCCGTGCTGGAATGTGCATATACAGACCAGCGTATTGATTTATTTATTGGAAGCACTGATGGCTTGGGCAATGTGCGAATCGCTCATTTTTTTCCTACATTCAAGGCCTTTTCAAAATCAGGCAACGGTTATTGTACCAATTTTATTTCATGCTCAAGCCAGAGAAGAAAGAATCTTTGCTTATGCCACCAACGACATATTTATTGGCTCCGTTTAGAGCACAATGACCTGTCACTGACAGGCGCTTTATTATAACAAGGCCTCCGCGCCCCCCCCCACACGCGTCCTCCATGCTGCTCTGGCCTCAGCCACTGCCGAGCTGTGCCGTGCTGAGCGCTCACCCTGTCGTTCCTCTCTCCTCTCGGCTCGGCTTCGCAGGCTCACGTTCGGCACTTTGGAACACACATTCAGCACGTACCGGAGCTGTACCAAGGACTTCAAACAAAACTCATAAAATGTGGCATAAAACCAGTTTAATTGGATCATGTACAAAGGCTACAAAATTAGCTTATTTGGAGGGATGTCTACACAGCAAAAATTGTGTGCTATGGTTTTTGTATGTAAATTCTTTCTTATTGACATACAAGGCATTTTCTGCTTAATACGATTAAGGCAATCATTAAATACACAGAGATCTTTTTTCACTTGCATACTCATCATCATAGCAGACATTAATTCTTCATGAACACCAAAATGTTGGGATTCTTGCCTGAAATCTGTAATTGCAATTTTCACTGTAACAGCAATACAATGCAGAAAAAAAAATCAACAGTTCCTCATATCCAGATTAGTGAGTCCTCAAAATCCACAGTTATCTTTCAGAGAAAGCCTTTTTCTTTCTCCTGTCTGTCAACAAAGCCCAGCTAGACAGCTGCTGCATTACGTTCGCGCTCGTGTCCAGGATATATCGGTGGAGTGTGATCAAGACCTTGTTTGAGCTGATGGTTCCACCACAGCCAGTGGGTTTTCTTTATTTTTGCCTCTATGGAAAGTTCTTTTAGGGTGACCAGCCAGCATTGCTGTTGGTTCCTTCCCACGTGCTTGGATTTAATTAAGTGATAACAGTCACCTTGGGGTGACTGCACTAGACAATAATATCTGGGTGAAGGAAAAATGCTGAAGAGAGCAGGCTACAGTTATCTTAGCGAAAAGCAGCTCCAACTAATTCCACGTTATTACTGTACCAGGTTAAGCACATACACTTCAAGAGTTGGGAAAAGGTACTGGGAATTTGAATCCTTATAATTTGGGGGTTAAAAAAGGGATTGGTTCAACCGTAAGAAGATTAATTATAATTTTACAGCTTACGTGTTTAAAAGAGGACTTAATACAGTCATCTGGTATTCATGCATACAATCAGAGACTCACCTGTAAGAACTGTACAAAATGAAAACCATGTAAATTCCATGGAAGGATTAACCAAGTCAAAGGCGGCTCCAAGGAGAGGATGCAAACTGGAGATTTTCACTGTAATTAATGTTCCCTTTATGAAATCTCACATGTTTATCAAGAGCAGGGCTGATTAAATTATCAGATGAGAACACTTCATTAATTCAAAGTCCCGACCCAATCGGAAGCATTGGAGGGGACTGGCATGGAATGATCTGGAATGGGGTATTACACTCTAAGCTTCAAAGTTATCATTACTGAAACTCAGGAAGATACAGTAAAGTATAATGCCAAAAGTAGCTTATAGTACTACACAAAAGTATAAAACTCTAAATTAAAGTTACAGCAATATTAGCATTCAAATTATTATTTTTATATTTTACAAGATAGTAAAAAAACAGATAGATAGGCTAGTAATCATTTCACTGAAAATTTGTTTTATACTTAAAACACTATATCAGTGTAATGTTTAAACATGTATTTGAAAAAGGTCACCCTAAAAGACAAAAATGCAGTATATATTTAATGCTTTTATTTATACAAAAATGTTACATAACTCAAGGATCTTAATTACTATTTGGTCACAGTTTATTACAAATGTATACACAAATGGCAAGACAAAGACAAACGACAAAGTTTCTCCTAGATCTGTCATGGTATTTATATAACGTATTTTCTCCTCAGTGTTTATACATTGCGCTCAATCTGATATTTTCTCTTAGGAGGTATGTGCATGTTGATTCCAGGTTACCACTGCCTCTGCCCATTTAATGATGAGCTTTTATTATTCCAAATGCAGACTGCTCCTATAGCTTTTCCCCACAGCCAACTTGCTCTTGTTTCTGGTCAGTGAAAGCTCAGCCTAGCAGCACTTGTACTTAAACTGGCTCCTTCACAGCTCTATACTTGTTACGAATTATATGCCTCATTGCATGTTGCGTTGGACCAATATGAATAAATGTAAACGTGTATAATATACAGTACTTGTTTTACTATTAAAATTAACTGGTTTCAAGAAACCAAATGCAGGAGATCAAGATCCACTGTATTTTTCCTCCATAAATTTCATCTTCATTGACTGGCTTGCACATTAATCGCCTGCAATATGTAGCTGAAGCTGCCTACTAAGTGCAAAATCAAAACATGATTATATGCTGCTTTTGGTTAGTTTTAATAGAGCCCTTTAATTCCAAGGCCATTATTTATTTCTGAGGGCTCCCAGTGATCTGCAATGTGCAAATGTGAAATACAGAAATGCCCAAAGCGATAATCACCAGGGCTGGGAAACCGGCTCCGTAAGGGTAGGGGTGAATCCACAGAGTGCACACACCCTGACAGAGCGCACACACACCCTGACAGAGCGCACACACACCCTCACAGCGAAATGAGCAGAGTGATGCGATGCTTCTTAAGAAATCACACAGGGCCTGACCACCGCAGTCTAATTATGCTAATTGCTTCAATGCCCTTGCTTTATTTATGTGCAGCAGCTAAGATAAATAAAAGGAAATTGCTTTGGATCTAACTGTATTCATTTCAGAATGCAAACTAGCCAGTGTTTGTTATGAGATTGCTGATCTGTTTACCCCGAAAGTCTGCAGGTAATTGCCGTTTTGATTGTACATTTATTTCTCTATGTGATGGTCCCAGGACTGCGTCCGTCTCCGTTTTTATAATTAAATGCTTTGTAGTATTTAAACTCACTAAACAGCGGAAAAAGAACAAACATTTGCATATTACACAGAAGAGGGATACTTCATTAGGGGATATGTATATTTTTTCGAGATGGGGTTACTCGACCTTTGTTTAATTGTGCCAATAGATCAGTTCATTTTCTGTGACTCTGAACACTGTATTTCAAAAGGGGAGAGAGAGAGTGAAGGAGCTGCTCCCCCCACTCACAAACGGAGCAGACTGAAAAGAGAGCCGGACGCGTGTCTGATCCTCCTCCAGCCTAGACGCAGATGTCCACATCTCCTCTGAATATGCTGTACCATATGCACCTCGCAAGCAGCTCTCCAGCACATCTCAGAATGTCATCGTGTCAGAAAATGCAAAGCTTCATTTTTTTTTTGTCTTTCCGAGTGGTATTATGGCATTTCCCTGATCAACAGACACACTTTTCTTTGTGCACAGCTGAGGTGTGCTATGAGGCAGAAGAAACCATGACACTGGGTTTCCACAGACTGCTCTAAATACTGCACTGAGATTCTCCAAGGTGAGGATGTGTCCTTGACAGGAGGTGGCCTAGCAACCCCTGCCAAAATGGACACTCATAATGTAAAAGACAAGCAATGTAATAACAGAGCTATTCAAAGATACATACTAGTGATGGTAAGATTCACTGATATGAATCAGGGCATCGGCATAAAAGTTCACTAAGCGACTGCCCCGATAAAAAAAGCACTGGGATGAATTTGTAATGCATCATTTCTAACATCTTTCCATAGGTAAAATCTGATTTATTAATATATAATTATTAGTAGGGGCATGTTTTTAGTTAATATATGATTTGCTGTCTGCTTAATAAGAACCATCATCCTATTCTTTTGCATCGCATTGCATCCTGTTTTATGGCATCATGTCAAATCAAATCATGTCGAATCGCACTGCATCGCAATAGGGGTGAATCATACCGTATCGCATTAATAGTTGCTTCATATGTATGTTTAATGTATCGGTTCTTTAATGCATCCAGATGTGTATCGCATTGCGTCGCCTATGATTTGTACAGGAGACCAAATTACTTTTATATATTATATATTCAGGTGATAAACTGTATAAATACTTACACCAATTCTTTAATAAAAAGGCGCAGTACTGCAAATGATACTTAAAAATACCACAGTACTTTAAAATTACAAACTGTAATAAAAGTATGAGGAGAAGAGGGTGGTTAATACATACATTTTGTCTGTGGTCCATGCATGACATAGTCAGTAGGCATAAGAATGCCAGTGAAGAGATTACCATTGATTTGTCAGCAAGGTGAGAGCAGATCTCCATTGCTTTACGTATTCTTGTGATTGTCAAATTGATTTCTGATCTCATCTGTGCAAAATCAAAATGCATTATTACTAGAAAACAATTTTTAATGATTTCTGGAGCTTGGAAGGCATGGCTGTCTTCTTTAATTATGCAGTGCATAACGCAAATATGCCAAACATTATGAAATGTCAATGAGGATGTAGCCGAAAGCATTCCGGAGCACCTTTACGGGTGCCTTTGGACCCAAAATTGATTTTGAAAATCCATAATTGAATTTAATTTAGAGGGAAGGGATGAAAGTAGCATGTGACATTTATTGATTTTAGACATGTTGAATTCATCCTGCTAAAGTTAGATGTGCATTTATATAGGTACATTTATATATATATACACACACACACACACACACACACACACACACACACACACACACAACTATATACAAGCTACCTATAAATACTTTTACTGTTTAATTACAAGCAGTACAAACATGTAATGAAATGTGAGTAGTACTCACACTTTTCATGCTACTCTAATACAAAGCTCAAGTCTCCCGCTTGTCAACAGCTAATCTAGTTCAGGGTCACGGTGAACCTGTTCCAGGTAAGGGGACACCCACACAATCATAAAATATGGGCAATTTAAAGATACAAATTCACTAAACAGCATGTTTTTGGACCACAGTACCAGAAACAAAGAGTGGTGCAAGGATATGCAAATTCCACACGCACAGTGCTGGGGCCAAGAAACAAACCCACAACTGACAGACTTCTACATTCATGCCTAAGATTTAAATATGAAGATACAAATGTAGCTCAAACCTGAGTATCAGTCAAGAAATTAGGCATTCACTGACTTAACTTTGTTAGCTTACAAAAGTACTTTGAGTTTCCAGGAAGTACAGTGGGGCAGGTCAATGTATAAATCTGCTTATCTCATTAACTTTACTACGTGGCACTCCTTCAGCACATCCTTTTCAGGGAGAAAAAGAAGGGCTTTGTTATGACCTCTATTCCCCTGCTGTCTTTAGACAAGTGTGTTGATTTATTTATTGTATTTTGCAAGTCCCCCCATCTAAAGCGAGGAACAAACGTGCCAACCGCTGGAGACTCCATTGACACCTTCTTTTCATACCTGAGTGAAAAAATGAGCCTCTACCCTACAATACATTCATAGGAAATCAGCCACATAAAAAAGTGAAATGGGACAAGTTCCCAGAGGTGCTCACTTCTTCGGGGAGGAAGCGAAATCAATGGAGAAAAACTCCTTGTCTTTTGTGAAAAATCAAGATTCAGCAAAAGTTTTGTCTGGGGAACTTTGCCTGCTATGAGCAGGGGATTAAAGGCACATTAATCATTCCAACAAGCCTTACATTTATTTAATACAATGATTCTACACAAAGCCAAGACCTCCACACTCTCTCGCATAAAGCCTATCACTCAATGGTGCTGTAAGTGTCGTATGCCCTCAAGGCTAAGATAAGCCATCGCCACAGTTCCATATTTTGTTAAATCATTGTAGCCACATTAGGTTGAATAGAAGGGAGTCTTTGTGATGGAAGGAATTGGATCGTGCTGCCTTGGCTGATGCTTATCGGGGTGCTAAAGAAGAGATTCCTTTTTTGTCTGTATTGCCCTCAACACATCCTTAAGGAAGCCGTCTTGAACTTGTCTTTGTTTTGAAGAGCCCTCAGACCACTCTGGTGTAATCTGGGTTAAACACCTCAGGCTTCAGGGAGCGTTTCTGCGGCACCGTGCTCCACACTTACAAAAAATACCCGATAGTATTTTCACTGGGTTCCTCCAGAGGACAGGCTGCATCTCTGGACAGATTGTAGAAAATCCACACATCCCAACACTGCAAAAAGTAAGCTGTACTTTTTTTATGAGACAGAAAAAATGTTGTGAACTTATATGTTAGAAGTTCATCAAGACAAGCCAATGAAATGACTGATTCAATTATTAAATAGCTTGATAAAAAATAAAAAAGTGGACAAAATTATTTAAATATTTCAATCTGGATAAAAAACATAAAAACTGAAAATATTTTACAAAGCAAGTGATTCTGGAAACTCATTTGAAAGCATGTATGTATTTTTAGAAACCTTCTCCCTTTGAGATGTAAGTTAAGCTGCAGTATTTATAGCAAAAGTTGCTTTATGAGTCTATGAGAGCAACACAAAAACCTGGCAGATACCGATATGTTTGTGTGAGAAATGCAGGGCATATGAAATAAGAATGCAAATATAGCTAAGTGTGACGCTCACATAAATGTTCAGGAACACCAAACATGGACCTCTGCCAAAAGAACTCAAAAGCTGCACTAGGATGTTTTTTTTTTCAGATAAACTTGTCTCGCATCCCTCCAAAATGCTATCCAGGGTGTCTCTGATGTCGCTTCCCCTGAGTGGCTCCGCAGTTCTGAAGTGCGTTTAGAGACTATGGGGATAAGCACACGGTTCAGTCAGACTGACAGATGATTGGATCGGATGTCTCCAGTTACCCAGCATGATTGAAGGCTAGGTATCTGCTCCTCAAGCCATTTAAAAGACCTCAAGCACAGTCTCCATCAAATATAGATCTGGTCTCCTTTTCCATTACTGTAGAAGCTGCTCTAAACTTCTAAATCACCTCAGAAAGCATTTTGGTTAGTTTGGGAGCCGAACTTGGTGATAGTTAAGACCTAGCCATGCAGAAATGATGTTTGTGAAAATCCTTTTGGTCAGGTTGCTAAGTAAAAATACGTGAAACAGGGATTACACAGGGAAGCTGTGTTTATTATGGGATAGGGTGGGAAAGCGCCTTACATCAGAAATGCAAACAGAGAATAAAAATTTGTGTCATTTTGGAGCAAAAAGACAAACAAAACATGGGAATTCAGATACATTGTCAGAGCTAAGTGCTAAAACAAAACTAAATCATGATCTTTGCTGGAAGAGGAAGAAGACGGAACTAATCAAGACAACAAAACCTAATCAACTGTCTATACCATTATGACTATGTCCCCATTCCCCCTCTTATGCACTGTCCAGGAAGAGAAAGGAAGAAAGTATTTTTTATCTTCATATCACAGAGAATTTACCTTCCGCTCCACATTTATATTTTAATTATTTAAATGTAAAAACAAGTAAAATATACAAGAGACCAGTTCTGTGATATATCACCATTCTACAGAGGGTGGAATCAATATAAGAGAACCTCACTACATTTTACAGTAGGAAGTCATGATTTCCACAGGGCAGCACTTAATGAATAAGATTAGCATCTCTGATAAACATCAATGTGTATGGCTCAGGATGGGAGCTATGAAAAGACTTAAGCACACTCCAGGGCTGTGCATCTCTTGTGAGGAGCCCACTCATCTGCTAGAGGGCAGCATATGGCATCTCGGTACTGCCCTGACACCTCTCCTAGCTTTTAATGTGCACATGTTTGTGGCCCAGGCCCTAGTCAGAAGCTTTTCAGATTCAGCCCATATACAGTAATGGTAAATGACCTTGTAACACTAAGCTAGCCAAAACATATGGTTACTTGTAGTACATCTCATGTGCATATTTTATAAGTATAAGAATAGATTTCAGTAGATGAACTGAAATTTTGTGTGTGTATATATATGTGTGTGTGTGTGTATGTGTGTGTGTGTGTGTGTGTGTATTATATTATATTATATCAATATTTCTTCCAAAATATATGAGCATATGAGGTGATTCCCTGCCCTGGCATTGCAAATCAGAGAGAACTCACCTTT
>JAAGVU020000025.1:5491397-5507802 GCA_011763525.2 Mormyrus iriodes
TTTTGATTGGTTACTTATCTTTAAGGTTAGGAGTGGGTGGGGTTAAGGTTGTCATTGTTAGGATTAGGGTTTTGCCCTTATAAATGAATGGACGGTCCACACAAAGATACGAGTACAGGACAGTGTGTGTGTGTGTTTGTGTGTGTGTGTGTGTGTGTGTGTGTGTGTCACACAGTTTTCATTACTCTCAGTGCTTCACTGCAAGGGGTAGCACTAAATATGCTTAATTTATCACTGGTGTAATTCACTGATGAGAGTTACCATCATAGATTCATTATCATCATTCCTGCATACTGTGCTCCCAGGTGTGAAGAAAACAAACTAGAGACTCTGTCATTGACAGTGCAGAACAACAAACCCACACGTCAGTTCTCAAATTCTCAAACAACAGTTTCTGGAGAGCAACAACTCAGAACCTTCCGGAGAAGAATGTGTTTATCAAATCTGGAACCTTTGAGTAATAATTTGTGTTTTTTTTTGTTTACTGTGAAAACAGTCTAAAATAACAACATTTGAAGGTTAAAAAAATACACATATTCAGGCTGTGCCACTGTTTTTTTTTAATAATGCGTTGCCTGACGCAGCAGTACCCTGTGACCTCATGCAGGGCCCTCCACACAGCCATCTCTCTCCCCCACAATGCACCACACCAGAGCACAGTCATACATCAATGCTGCAGTCAGCCATAAGCATGTGGGATTGATTCGGCCAATCGATGAGAGGCACATCCACATCACACAAGAATCCAGGCTTGTTCCCACATTAGCCTGCCTTTCCCCCACACAAGCCAGCCTTAATGAGCCTGACCTTCCGGTCCCTCTAACAGCCTGGCTATTATTTATCAAGATTTAAGGAAATGATATTAACAGGGAATTTGGTAACTAAAATACAGAAAAAGAGGAGTGAATCGTTCCTCTCAGTGGTGTGAAATGGAATGATAATAGGAGGAGCGGAGCTTGTGTTGTTCCAGTATATCTACCAAGCTGCAGTTTGGATGCACTGGGAAATTTAGAAATGGAGTTCTTAGGGCAGCACTGGAGTGCGGGGAGACTGATAAAGATGAGGGAGCCGTCTCTTCTCATCACTCAAACATCAGCTATGTTTCTCAATCAATTCATAATTAAGCTGCAATTAAATCAACTTTTGCAGTTACATTGGTGTCAGGTGGGAGGCCAGGTTTGTACTGGATAATTGGTGTAGTATTGCAGACGCAAACACCATCAGGTGGAATCAACGGGTACCTGCATGAGCATTAAATGTTTAATAGAAGCCTCTAATTACACATTTATAATTCTTCTACATTTTAAACACAGAGGTCACATAAAGTGGTACATTATGTATTTAGAAGTTTAATAAAACTGCTTTTAGGAGGCATTTTTCCCTAAAACAAACCCAACTTGCAAAGATAGTAAAATTGTTTTTCCTACCAATTTCATTAAACTTATTTCATTCATTTTGAATCAGTAAAAGTATCTTTTCCTCTGTAACGCCACTAAAAGAAAATATATCAAAGATAAAACATTCTTTAACTTAGAAATAATTATAAAACTTCCACACAACCATAGCTACAAGAAAATGCAGGTTCTTCAACATGAAACTTTCTTATAACACTTCTCAAAGTACATATTGTGAAAACTAAATAACGTACGCCTTCAAACCCAAGCGGAAAAGAAATTGCACAGCACAGACTGTTACAGAATGCATTTTTTAATATTTATTTTGTTCCCTGTTGTGTGAGTCCTGCATCTCCATTTCTATAATAACCGAATTCACATTTAAAACTTCTACCATAATTAATAATATAGGAAATGAGGATCTGCTTTCTTGACTCCACTCAGGACTCTGCACCCCCCGTAAAATAATAATAAAGTAAGATAAAACTGATGATACTCATAAGCCATTGCTCATGTTTTTGATATTCTGTAAGAGAGGTTGAGAAAGAACAAATAGATTTTTACTGGGTGATGTTCATCCAAATGGAAACGCTTCAAACAAGCAACCTTCATTTGCATATGTTTTCCTGTTATCTCTAAAGTTGCTGCATTTAAGAAATCCAAAGGCAGTTTAGTACCTGCAACTAATAGGCTTTAATTAATGCACACTGTATAATTTTGTTTTAATTAGACAGAATTAAACGCAATATAAATAAAATTAACATGGGGAATTTATAAGTATAAGGATTCCTGAAAAATTCTGCATATTTGTTGTGTGCTTATAAGTGGCATGGCAATGTTGTCAAAACAAAATGATTAAGTGGAATTTCAGAACTGATCTCATTTAGAAAATACAAACTTGTGGACAGTCACAGGTAGTACGAAAATACACAATTAGATATTGCTGACTGGGAATGTTTTCTTGGTTACATTCAAATAATGCTTGCACTTGTCCATCCATCCATCCATCCATCCATCCATCTAACCAAGGGCACTTTTTTAATGTAATTTCTTCTCATTCCTTGATTTTTTTTCTTTTCTTTGTTCTATGGCACATATATATACCGCGGACATGATTTAGTTAGTAATAGTGTTTTCTTTTTTTTTTAAAAAAAGTCATCTAATTAAATAAGAAATTCCCATTTTGCTGATAATCTAGGGCCAGCCTTGGAGATGCGTGGGATGTGTGCAGCCGTCGCCCCTGAGCAGCGAGAGGTGCCCCTTGCGTCTGACCACAGGCTGCTCTGCTCGTGCTCTACCATGAATCCTTGCAAACAGCAGTAATAGAGGTACAGATGTAGTAATTAACTGACACCTCCGAGACCCATTCATCTCCTGACCATTGTCTGTTGACTCTGCTCACAATCCAGAGAGAGGGGGGGTGGGGGTGGGGGATGGTGGCAACATAAATAATATGGCTTGGTTTTCTAGACATCAGGATTTGGTACATTATTTCCCCTCACATAACCTGATCATTTTAATCTACCTAAATCACTAATTATAACTATAACACGAGTGCTCTGTTAAGTGCAGAGCATTATACGCCATTTATAGATATATTATATAAGATACCCATAACAAGCACATGAATTATGTCATTAGTACTGATGATAATATACAAATTTTAAACATGAAAAAATGGGGAAAAAAGGATTTCTAAACAAAGGTATTGATGTTGTAGGCCCTAACCTGTCAGTAGCGCACCACCAGTACCAGGTAGCAGCGGCAGCCAAAGCAGGGCTCTGGCTGGGGAGGGGTATTAGCGGCTGTCTGACAGCCATGTAAATGGGTATTGATCCTTACTGTGTTCATCCCGACGGATTGTCAAACATGGGACAGCGTCTCAGTCAACAGCTCTCCGCAAGTCTCACACCGCTTCCCAGGGAGACAGCACTCGGATGCCGTTTATTGAGGAGTCAGGCATTGACACGTCCGATATACAGAGGCCGCTCTGATTCCAGCTTTGAACAACACTGCTCCTTCATGCTGCTAGTATTGTGTACGCTATCAGAGCTTCTGTCGCATCCTGTGCGAACACACTGGCACTGTCTGAAATGTTTCTGCTGAGTCTGGTTGGCTTTTATTTTCTATAAATAAAAGAATACATTTCTACCACAAACTAATCGCTTATCAAAAATATAAATAACAGTAATTTACTGATGTGTGTCCAATCCTGTATAAAATACAATTTGTCATATTTCAAAACACATTTTTAGTGAGTATTACCATCATATTACTGTGGGGTTATGTCAAATTTTTAGAAATAGTGTAACCTTAACAAGCATATGTTGGCATTTTTCAAGAATAAATGTGCAATCTATTTTACCAAGGAGGATTGCTCTGGTCAAGAATAATTTATCACAGATGAGGATTAGATATTCTAAATAATATGGGTTTTGAGCTGTATGCAACAGGAATTTGCACTTAGGACAAGGGGAGGAGAAAGATGCTGCCAAGCCAGGGCCGCTGTGGTCCTGGAAGCGCACTGGCACAGCTCGAGTCCATACAGACATCATAATGGAGATGAGATGCGAGGCTCTTCCATCCTTGTTACATTATGCAAAAGCATTGCTGCTAATAAATCTTTCCAGCTAATGCACTCCAGATGGAAGCGGCATCTCTCTGGTTTAACCTTCCCAAACCCTTCCATAGAGTCCTCCCAGCACCCCATCCTCCCTTATCTGCCTTTGATTGAAACGGCAACAATAACACTTGACAATTGCGTAACATCATTACTGGTGGGTTATTGTCCGTTGGGTGTTGTGCGAACTAACAAAAACACACTTCCTCTGACAGGCGCAGGGCTGCAGGCAGAGCCGGATGGCTGTCAAAACAGGTGAGATGTCTTTGTCCATCTCGTGCCTGATTGATGCTTGTGCCATGCGTGATCTGAGATATTTACAGTATGCTATTTCCATTTCATTTTCCCCTTGCAAACTATGCTTCTGTCCATGATAAATAAGAAAACCTCATTGGAAATGGCCACATTTTCCTTTCTGAGCCTTGCAAGAAGAATTACACATTATTTAGACATTGTTAGGAGTCTCTTTCTATATTTACACACCTAAAGTAAGACTCCCAGTCGAAAAGGATCTTAATTGGGTCCTTTTGCAAAAGCTAATTTCCATCTCTAACAGGCCTTGGCTTTAATATCACCATTGATAAATGTTAATCAGATATGGCGGATCTGATAAGGGACCCTAGCAGGGAGGGGATGGCCATTGAAGAGTGCTCTTCTTCAGGAGCTGTCTGCAGGCTGACAGGACACACAGCTAAAATCCAGAGAAGACCTCTAACAGAGTCAGCGGCAGCCCTAACCTGCGGTGCTCTGGGTTACGGCACCTGTTTGGAGCTTGTGTGGCCCACAGCTCTCTCTGCATGCTAATTTTGGTGTATTCTTGTGTGGAGGCAATAGGTGCATAACCTTTTACCTCAGAAATTCAGCGGGGGGATAATGATACATAATGTTTACCCACAGACTTGCCTTGATTTGTTTTGCTCCTTTATTTATAATTTTTTCATAAAAGCGACCCTACCATAGGAGCATTCCCTGAGCAGATTCAGCTATATGAAATTAGCTGATAAGGCTCACGACACACTAAACATCACAATCGATGACACGAGATTATTATATTTTGCAGTACCACATCAATCTTGAGAATTTTTTGTATTAACAGAGATTCAAATTTGCGGGTTAATATCATTTTTGCGTTCCATACTTGACAACATGCTATTTGCTAATCACTTTTCAAGTAATTGAGGGACCAGAGCACAATTTCCTGTAGGAAACATGGATTGTTACAAGAGTGTTTAAAATGCTACAAATGGATAAATAAGTAAAAAATAAAGGGGGGGGGCAATGACCCAGTTTGCATATGAAATAATTCCAAGTCTGTCGATTTCTCTTTGTTATAGCAGGCAGAAGGAACAAGGGAAACTTAGGCAGTCAAGGTTCGTAATAATTTGACACTGCAAGGATTAAGGATTTGATTTGTGCCAGATCTGAAATTTCCATTGCCGATCCAGCTTCAATTATTCATTCTGTCCACAAACATGGCGTGGGACATGAATGCCGTAGGGGTGAGCGGCTCATAAAAGGGGCTATCTGTCACACCTTTCACCCTCTCTCTGGCTAATATTTCCAGAGCCAGGTGTAGAACACTTGTGAGTTGAAGTTCACCTTTCAAAAGTGCTTGACTCCTCTAAGTCCCCAAGGTGGCAGTTAAAGTTTCCTTCTTTATAGGGAGGCGGTTAACCCCAGCAGTGTCAATGACCCTCAGTGGCCTCCATAAAGACCCGCACATTCCAGTCCCCCTCCTACGCATAATGGCTGCATCTCCTGCACACCAAATTGACCTTTTTTTGGGGGGGCTTATAAAATCCCCATCATCGTAAGCAGTATATATTTAAATTGGCTGTGGAAAACAAAGGTAAATATACAAGAATAGTCAGAGATACATGACAGAATAGGTGAGCAGTTATCTGAAAGGCTCTGCAGATCCGTTTTACCTTGCAGCAAAATCCCTGACTTTGAGAGCTGGGACTACTGTATATTTTTAGTTCAGTAACATAAACACTATGGCCAGATTATACAAAGCCCTCTATGTTAAAGTGCAACCAGCAAATGTTAGTTTTAACGCTGGGAAAAGGAAAACGTAGGAGAGCTCTGTCAGCCCCTGGGTCCAAAGCAATGCACATCAGAGAGTGTTGTGAGAGAGCTGTGTGAAGAAGGACTTCATTTTGTCAGCCAGTAGAGGGCCCCTCGTCAACACCAACAGAGAAGATTCCACAAGCAACACATCAAAGAATCTCTCCTGAACACTCCTTTTGTTTCCAAAATTCTTAATAAATTTATAATAATATTTAAATGTACTGAGTGGGTTTGTATGTATGATGGTTGTTGCAGTCATTAACTGACAGCAGTTTCCTTACAGTATGCCTTCCCTTTGAAGTACAAAGCTGGTGCGATATGCTCTTAATGGGGTCACGTGGCTATTTAACAACAGCACCAGCACTTCGCTACAGAACCACAGTCTGTAATACATAATGGCCAGTATTCTGGTACAATCAATTTCTACTGAGGAGATATAGCAATATCTCCTATAGCAATAGAGATTTTTCAGAAATAATGTGTAAATAATTTCAGTTGTAATTCATTAAACAAACAGCGATCAAGGACCCTGTACTACTGTCCATATTACATTATACACCATGTGGTCAGCTCTATAAAATTCTCTTTGAATGAGTTTTTTTTTCTCTTCATGAGCTAATGTAGAAAATAATTCATCATGAAAGTGTTAAACTGAAAACACAATTATCTAGCAAAAGCTCGTTCCTAAAACTGCAGCAAACATAACATGCATGTATGCCTATAATATTATTTCTATTACATATTCACGAAATTTTAAATCCAGAACCAAATTAATTATTTTTCACAACGTTATGTGTGAAATGATAGCACAGAAAAGAGAAAGAAATTTTGAGAAATTCAGTTCAACAACAAGCAAAAACTAGACAAAATATACTGAAAGGAGCTACTGTTTAAACAGGCATATTACAAAGGGTGCTGCATTAGCAGTCTTTTGTGAATTGATGTTGCTATACAGTATGTCAGCATCCTATATCAGATGGGCCATTTGGATCTATGCCTTCGTTCACAATGGCGAAACGCCCGAAACGCCAGGAATGCAAAGTGCTCATCGGCAGATCTTATTACCCGGCCAAAGTGAACATGACCCCCATAGTGGGCATATCTGTGTTACAGTTTCATCCTGGTGCTATAATCTGAATTCCAGAGGTGTAAACAGTAGGATATGAGTGTCGCTTGTCATCTCCTGCTTGACGCTTCAGCCCCCATGTTACTTCAGATCTTTTATTCCGCTCATGAATCTTTTACAACACCCATCTGCAGGCCGCCACCCACCCCCCTGGCCCCGCCAGGCCTGCGCTCTGGCTAACCAGCAGCCCCCATATGTCGCCTTTATGGATCTTTCTGGGAAAACAGGAATGCTGCCCTTTAAATCCGCGTGGGGGAATAAGTGTCGGAGGACAGCCGTAAAAGAGGGGCTTTCTGCTACCGTCAGGATGTCTCTTTCGCCAGGGCTGTGCAGATTATGATTCGGGGGTGACAGCCAGCATTTGTCTTCATTTCGCCCGACTGTCTTCATGTGTTACTGTTAGTGGCTGTCAGGGCTGAGCGAGATGCGGGACAGCCCTACGTGGAGCGACACCCTCAGGCCAGGGAGGGGAGTTAGAGGGAACCCGCTTAGGTCCCAGCACTAAACGGTATCAGCTCCATCAAGGTCACTGGGCTTCACAATGCCTCAGGGACACAGTCAGCCTCAGCGTGTTGCTATGAATAATGTGATATCCAGGCAACAGGTCACAATATTTCCATATATGTATATTGGCCCTCAGCTATACATTATATTTGGGACAAGATGCTCAGTTTGACAGGAAACCAGATTTTGGGAACATGTTCTTTACTGTCTCCCGAAACAGAATTTTTAAAGTGCACGGAAAACATCTCGTCTGTTGTCACTCACAACCATAAACCTCCAATGACCCCTGCTTTGGTCATCTGACTCATACATGCGCAATGGCTCCACCTACGATGACGCCAAATTGCATTAAGGCATGCTAGCCTTCAGTATCTGCTGATACCGTTCTGGCAACACTGAGAAAACACGCAGGCCATAATCACACTAGCCTAGTCCCTTGTAACATACCCCAAGTATGTGGCTGGCTCCAGCCTCGACACACATCGCTTAAGCTTCTGTATTTTGCAGTGAAGCAGACGGCTTGTCTGTATAAGCCTTGTCCACATAAACATAAATGCTACATATGACTAGAAGGCAGTCCCAGCAGTAAAATAAAGCACAGTTACAATAACACAAACAAAGAAGGATAAAGCTCTCATCCTCCTAGCAGCGACACGGCAGCGGATATTTAACATTCACATGGATTCAGTATCACTGGGGCGCCACAAGTCCCAGGGTACAGTTTATAACACTCATTCAGAGAAATAGACTGTATCATGGACTCCTTCAGTGCACACAAAGCATTAATTCAATTAAAACAGCCCATTTTAGTTCCACTAGCTGTGGGAGTCTCTCATTGTGGCGAAAACAGGATGCAGTGAATGTCAGTTTACTGTTCCTGGATGACAAATACAATGGCTGTAAAACCACAGGCTATGAAGACTCAGCCGGACTAATAAGAGCTAGGATATGATACAGCAAGGAATGACTCCACAATCCTGCGTGTGCCGGCACCCGTAGTAATGCCACCGTGTCATCATGGCTGTATGTTTGGTTTTTTTTTTATAACAAATTCCAGGTATACATTTTCAGAAAAATACTTTCAACCAGATTGTATAAATTATTTAGTACTGATATCCCACTGAAAACCAGACATAAGAGACAGTAAAGATATTGTCCAAAATCAGATGAGAACACTTTCCCCCAGAAAAACATAATTCTGCAAGAGTATCCTCAATCGTTAATGTAGCCACACCACTGAGCACATTAACGTGCATTTCTTGAGGGTTGAAACAAACGTCAGACAAAGCCAATTTTATAAACAGGGTGATAACAAATAAGGTTTACAAAATACTCAGTTGCACACAATACAGAAATAAGGGTAACCATGCCAACAATCAGTTATTCTAATGCCACTGTCGAGCAGTAAATGCAACTTGAACACCGAGTACTGGGACAAATAAAAGTAGTATATACTTTAAAGCTCCTAAGCAGTATTTTTTAAAACATCAGTAGGACTAAGAAATGTGGAAAAGCTATTAAAATCGGTGATGCTAATGTGTATTGTGCCAGATTTTATGTGTTCTCTGATCAATTTCTTTTTCATTCCCTGGGCAATTATACAGGCAGGTTAGACATTTAAGATTATGCAAATAAAGCCTAACAAACAGTAAAGAAGCAAGAAATATAAATATATAAACACAGGCAATTAAAATGTAAAACTGGAGTAATAATAATTATTTTGCTAATCTTTACTATTACAAAACATTTTTTAAACCCCACTTCCATCAAGACAAATAACTAAACTGAACATAAATTAATTAAAAAAAAAGTAAATCAGGGTTCTGCAAAATGAATGAATCAAGTCATATTCCTTATGACATAATGGCTCGTATTCAGTTTTGATAAGGTTTTATGTGGGGGTGTTTCACATGAATATTTTACACCAAGAATTCAACAAACTATGTGGAAATGAAACTTGCAGCAGTAAATGTAGTGGAAACCTCAGTTTCTTTTGGGGGGAGTAACAGTCTTCTTGGCGTGTCCCTCAAGAGGGAAGCAGTGTACGATGCTCTCACTACACCTCCGAGGGGGACTAAGGGCCAGTAGCCAAGGGCAGGTTAACCTGCTATTTCCTAAATGATTAATGCAAATGGCTGAAGACAACCTGCAATGAAAAGCTTCAGGCAGCGCCAGGTAGTGTGAGGCTTCAGGCTGCTTCGCTGTTATGTACTTAGTTAGGCTCGCTTGAAGAAGTATACAGCTATTACAGAGTTAAAGTGTGAGTCACTTTAGGATACAGCAAAGAATCTTTGGAAGGATTCTGAAGACTTAAAGAGAAATGAGAAAGGCCAGAGTATCACCAACAGAAAGCTAAAAAGCATGAATGGGCATTGAATGCCTACCATATCACAGTTATGTGACGACATTTTAGTTATCAGATATATCGCGTATATGCATATATGTACATGCGTTTACATCTGTTCTTTTATAGGCTAAAGAAACCAAGATGCTTTAAGTGGGTAACATATTACAATCCTTATTTTATTAGTAGCAGTCATGTCTTTTTAATATCAATACAGGCTAAAATCACAAAAAAGAAAACACCAATTTTTGGTGAATAAATTGAATAAATAAAAAATACAGACTTGTTCAAATAAAGTTACCAGTAAACTAATAATGCCATTAATACTTTGATTACAAAGTTGGGTTTGAAAAATGTGCTGATTTTGTACTGGCTATGTCATAGTCGGAAGCTCTGGCATTTTCCCTGATATTCAATATGGCACAGACATATACACAAATACGCACAACCGTCTGCTATACTACATACAGTACTGTAATGGCTCTAAACCCGCCATTTCATCCCTTATAGTAAATTAGAGAAAGAAGGATTGCTTTGTTTGTCATTATGTTTATTATCATAGGTCTGCATTGTACTCCTCTGAATCCAAACGCTGTAACAGTTTGGGTGTGTTGCTGATAGAAATAAGGGTTCTCCTGCTTGTCTGAAACACAGCAGCATGCATGCTTGAAACTGCTTGCTCTTTTTGAAAAACGGTCTACACAAATCAAGGGCAGAAACGGACCCAAACAGAAACCAAAGCCCTATATGAGCAGGAAGTGTTGTGGGAAGGCTTGCTTTCACAATTACAGGCCAGCAGACCGTACCCCAAGCATACCCCCACATGGACAGGCTCTGCCAGCTGCCCCTGGGAAACCCCAATCCAGGTCGGTCAGAAGCTACCCTATGCATTCTTACAAAAAGTGAGTTCATAAACAAAATAAGCTTCAAGACATTATCACAACATCAGCACATGTAGAAGACTTTTCCAAGCTTCTTCTTTGGTGACAAATGAACTGTCTTCACGCCAGTGCATGGATTTTTAATCGTGCCGTTCTGTTGTTGCCATCCCTGACATCACCTACACCCACTTAGCGGCGATGCGTGAGCTCTGTCAATATGCTTCCTGCCAAGACAATTGATTTCTTCACACACTATGGATGTGATGGTGCCACTGCCAACCATGTCCCTTACGTATGTATCATTGTATGCAGCCATAACTGAAACATCTAACCAAATTAATCATACGGTAATGTGCATCAGCAAGCTGACTTCATGACCAAATACTCCTTCATAAGTCCTCCGTTTTATCATGGACCATAGTGATGCTCAAAATGACAGTATTTTAATTCATAAATACTTTGCTGTGTCTTTTTCATCATGCTCACATGGAACAGAAACAAGTCCCCCTTCTAGAAACACCTTCATCTCCATCCACAGCTTTAACCCTTGTGTATTTTAACTCTTCCGTTCTAAATTCTAGATTCTATAGAATTTATCCTCATTTTGAAAATGGACTGGGGTCACTTCAACCCCAAAAATAACACAGGGGTTAAATGTAATAATAAGGTTAGTAAGTGTCTCAAAGGTTAAGTGAGGCTGATTAGAAAGCGAGAAACAATTTATAACAATTTAAAATTGATTTTTCAGAGCATCTTTACATATAGATATTTTCCGGGACTCATTCATTCATCCAACCACGCATCTATAACTGCTTATACAGTTGCAGTGTGGGGCAGGTAAATGGATACCTTCACTTGATACCTCCCTTCGTCAAACACAATAAACTTTAATAAGCTGCAATGAATACTTGGAAAATATCCATACAAAGAGCAGTCTACTCTTACATAGTTGTTCTATAGCAATGCTCTAGATAAAAGGCACTAAGAGGTTCATCAACAAGCTGCCTTTTGTGAGATTCCCAACGTGTTTAGTTTAGGCAGTAAAACTGTGGTATTTAAAGCAACACTGCACTGTGGTTTGACTTGGATCAAGTCCCTAGGCACAGACTGCCAATGTACTGCCGCAAGTGTCAAAGTGAATGCTACATTTAAAGCGTCAATTTGGTGTACTATATAATTCAATACAATGAACATAATGTAATGCAATACTTTCTTACATAGCACAAGAATTTTCCCTCAATGTGCAATAGCACTGGCAGCGATTATGAGTGCTTTGGGAATTATAACCAGAGGAAGAATGATGACATTGATTGGTATTGTGTTTGTGATTATTTGCTGCTGGTTTTGTTACAGTGGGTGACAGAGGCAAGAATAGCATAGCATTGCCTTTACATTAGACCCACTTATTAATCCACACGCTCACAAGTCATAATGAAATTATTCAATGGGATCAAATTCCTTAGTCGCAATACAATGAGGAACAGCGAAATGAGAGGATTAATTTCTACTGGCGGATTTGCGCTCTGTGTTTGAAGATTGAGGTTAACATTTCCCCATCATTAGAAAGTCAGACTCGCTTAAGTCTACGTCACAGCTCCCTGTCTCGGCTGCGCTTATTCAATTGCTCTTGCATTTAGTTAAAAATAACATCCAAATTGCTGACATTCAGGAATTTGTCATCTGTTGTGGTTAAAATGGGAATGCCAAGCAAAATATGACCAAATACATCTGCTTTGAAAATCTATGTTTATAATGGATCATTTTCAATGGGATACCAGAGAGATGGACATCTCACCTGAACATGTACCAGATTTAAAACTAGCATTATCAGCTGTGGTACAGCTATGATATTCGTAAATGACATTGAAGACATCCGGTTACAAATTAAATCATATTAGGACAAGAAAGTATTTGTTGTGTTGGGTTAAAAAAAAGCTGACTGCTGGCTAAAATCACAATGATGTTTTAATCTGTTTCTTTTCACAGATCCTCCACTTTATTTGGCACTTTATTTGGTTGCTAGCGAAGCCACACCGCCTTGGATAAGGGCCAAGAAGCCAGGGAGAGAGGGATCTTTTGGGAAGGTGCCCCCGCTCTCGACATCCAGCCTGTTTAAATTCTGCAGGTATTTCAAGGTTGTTATCTATTTCAGATCAACAGCACGGGTCAGAGTTCAGGGCTGGCAGAATTTCCCAACCCTCAGAAGGCGCGTGATTGACAGCAATCAGCATCTCCTCGGCATCACTCAGGGAACAAAGTGAGGGTCAAGACAGCGGGCGATTTCATCTGTCATTTTTAATTATCCAAATGATATTCACAGACAAAACCTTTCCCATCCATCAGGGCATCACATTACCATAGACAATGTTTGTTTAAAGACTGCCCTATAAAATCAAACAATTATGAATGCAGACAAGCCTTGCTATTGACTGCATAAATAATAAGGGAGCCCTGTTTTTTTTCCTCCAAATTCCCATTGCTAATGATTTGGGGGCTTGCTGTTAGAAAGCAGAAAGACAATAATAAGAATACCAGAGTTATTGCCATGCCCGTTCCTGGTAAGTGGCGTCAAGTTTCAATATAAGCCATAGTGTTATTGAACAGAGGATGACAGTTAGGCTGTGCAATATAGGAAAGAAAAATGCATAATTGGGCATTTTCCACTAAAATGCACAACACAAACTCCATCTGCATACATGATCCAAGTAAATATGCATCTAGTCTACCTAAGATTAATTTAGTATGGTTCAAGCTGGACAATATTCAGTTACAGGAAGGGTGGATAGCCTTTGCAAGTCAACTTTAGAAGTAAGAATAAAATTGATGCTGTGACATTAGTGGCGGTTTGATCTGAAGGTGGAGCTGCGGCACTGTCTCCCGGCTCCTGCCGAGCTCCGCTGTCGGTGGCCTCATAGCCTCCCGCCCCCGCGAAGTTCACGCTCACACGCGGCCGGCACCTGCAGCTGGTGCAGCGCTGTGCATGTCTCTCCCGCACAGCCAGCAGACACCCATCATGGGCTCACGTGCGCCACTTCCACCCCTCCTCCCGCCAGCTGATACCTGCCTTCAGCTGACATCAGGACAGAGCGTGGCCTGACATCCGGCACAGTCTGCCCACGGCAAATGCAAACACAGATACTCGCGACTCTGCCCATGCGGTGACATGCACATTTAAGCTGGATGCTGATAGCTGAGGCTACAGTAGCTGGTCCAATGGGTGGGAGCTTACTGTTTATGAGTTTCACAACTGAAGCTTACAGAATTGCCCCCAGTACTGATAGCTAATTGGATATTAGGACCTTTTAAGTCGGCTAATTGTCCATTTTTAAGAGTTCCACGCATGCTTGTAAACAGTCTGAATATAAAGCCTGGAGGAATTAGGGCACAGAGGCGGTAAGAAGCGGGAGACATAAACAGCAGTAAGATATTATCGGACATTCTGCAACATGCCAGATACATAATATAAATAATAAACTGGCTCTAGCCTTGCTTGTTTTTTATTTTCTTTATAGTTTTTTTCCAGATTCTTAAGCAGTTACAGAAGCTTTCTTATCAGAAAATAACTATTCAAGAACAATTGCTGTGGGCTACAGTATTCCAAATGCCCCCATATAAATATGATTAATTCAGTTACAAAATGTAATTCTGATTAGGCAGAGAAAATGTGTTTGTTGTTTAAATCCTCATTTGAAGTCTAATTCTGTATAACTGCCATATTAATCATTAAATACACAACCATTTTAAATTATGTGAATTTTACCCTGGGATTAAGATCTCTCTTCCATGCGACTGTCACCCCTAAATTCAGCCCTGTTACTCACACGGTATTTATTTAACCTTTATGGTGGGATTATTCCTTACAAAGTCACTGCTAAGCATAAAAAAATGCTAAATTAATTGCATGTGATGAAATTAAGCAACTTAGCAAAACGGTGTTTGTGTGCTTATTAAATGCCAAAAAGTACCATATTTTTTGCTCACTGCGCTATAACCTTCAAGCATATGTATATGACTTAATGCATATGTAACAGCAGTTGTTTTAACCACAAATACAGACGACAAAATATAAGCAGAGATAATGCAAATTAGGACTTAATGAGATTTATCAAAGCTGGTGATGACTGTGTGTAGTGTAATTCCACAATTATTTTAAGACATCAGAAAATGTCTCATCCTCATCTAAAATATGCATGCAAAACAGGGCAACAGAGAGAACAAGCCATGATATTCTAAGGTTAATTAGCTGAGGGATAAAATATGCTTTGTGTTATATGTTATATGAATTTGTTTTATGTTAAATTCATTACTGATGTTCTAAGATCAGTAGTGACCCAACAGTTTAGCCCAGTATAAATACCATTCACCCTGACCTTTGTATAGAGTTAAAAATTGATTGATTAAGCGTGTGCTTCATGATAAAAAAAAAATACAGAAACAAATTAAAACTGCAATTGGCCAGGATAGATGAAACCGTGTTATAAATGATACCATATTATTTGTTAAGTTTTAAATTTAACAAAAAACCTAATGCCTTGTCTTAATGGTTATATCTGTTCGAACAAATTACTGAAGTGCAGATATTCCCATGTTTATATTTTGAAGCAACAGTTTTTGTTAATTGCCTTAGTATGTGTATAGTTTTAGAAGAACAGAAGTACTTCATAAAAAGTATTTTCTGAGCATGACGGTAAGCGATAAATCGGAATGAAAGGTACGTCTTCAGGATGATTCATAACACAATTGACTTTTCTCATCTTGTAATTTATACGACAAACAAAGACTCAACATGGTAGAATTAAAAACTGTGTTTATTAACTCCATCACTGCTACTTGGTGTGTGAGATTTTTGCTGAAATCTCTATGTGGAAAACACTGAGTCCTACTGACGAGCTCCCTGTGACGTTTGGATACTTGTATAGAACAGCCTGTGAGAACTCCTCTGGTATTTCATCAGCCTGTTCACCTGGACGTTACAGCTTTTACCAGCCCTGCCATGTCTGTCTATGGGCCCAATCTATGTAAACTGTACCTCATTACATTCGACAAGCAACTAATAAATATTGGATCTCAAACTGTGATCGCATTCACAATATAATTGCATTTTTCATTTAATATTTATTTTATAAACACAAAAGCATTCAAAATTTTAAAAAAATCTGTACATGAAATGACAGGTTGCAACACTGGGCTGCAATCTTCTGTACTTTGTATAATCAAGGTGGGCTTAAGCTGCACATAGGCATGATCAGTAGAAGTTTTGTGGGGTTTTATATCATTTGTCACATAAACGTGCTGTGCCGCAGGTACATTTTACATGCAGTTAAATTCCTGAAATGATCAGTCGCACACAGCAATGATATTAAAATGGGGAAATTTTCTCACTGAAGCCCTTTGTCTCACATTATCAAATTATTTAAACTCTAGGCTGTTTCTTTAAACATGTTGAATAATTGAATCTTGAATTGA
>JAAGVU020000025.1:5508638-5531151 GCA_011763525.2 Mormyrus iriodes
GAAACCGGAGTACCCGGAGGAAACCCCATGACGACACGGGGAGAACATGCAAACTCCACACACATGGAACCCGGGCACAGATGTGAACCCCGATCCCAGAGGTGTGAGGCAACAGTGCTAACCACTGCACCACCGTGCCACCCCCTCAAAATCCCCTGACCTGAAAATCTTGAGATGGTGAATACTTGTTTACAATATTTGATTTGTATTACTGCATTGCCTTGAAGCCTTTTGCAGCAAATAAATTTATTAAAAGCAGGTGTGTCCAAATTTTTGACTGGTATTGTAGCAACTCAAATTTCAAAACTGTTTTGTCTGGTGAGAATAAAAAGACAAAAAAAATGGCCTGCAGATTTTCTTCATTAATGAGAGGCTTTAGTGGCTGGACAACAGAAACAACAAGCCCTCAGCCTACAGACTGGCTGGCCAGCACACAGACTGTGCATGCAGCACAAAGACAGAGGAACAAAAGACTGCTGCTCATGTTTGGGTCTGGGCTGCCCATTGTGGGATTTTGCAGAAATTAGTAAAGTTCTCATCAGTGACTCTTCACACCGGGTGCTCAGTGCCATAATGGCGATTTCCCCAAATCACAAATCAACCTGCGATTACAACGTGTGACAGCTGCACGCAGCCTGCCTCAAAGACGGCGCCTAGCTCCTCCTTGATGTTATGCAAATGTAAACAGCTGTCATTTCTAACGCCGGCATTTTTTGGTTCCCTCCGGTGTGAAGATCGAAGGGTTTTAAAATGCCTTTTTGAAACTAAGCCCCATTATCACACGGATCTACACCGGAAAAGGGACACAAGCTCAACACAGAACACACAAAACAAACAGACAAAAATCCGCATAAACAAATCAAGATGAAAGAATCTGTCGTAGAACCCTAATAAATGTGCCATATTAAGACTTGTTTGGTGTCCTGACAGCTTCGCTCGCCACAGCTGCTGATGGACGCCTTGCGGCCTCTTTATTCCAGCAGATACCCTGTAATTAAGGCTGCCTGTCCATCTCCCTGTGTGAGCTGCCCCCCATTCATCTTTAAAAGCCCAAGTGCCGTGTTCTTTACCAATAAAAGCTACTTCAAACCAAGCTTTTCATGTTTCCATCTGACGCACCAAAGTGTACAAAATTTCTTAATAAAACTTTCAGGCACTGTGAGGAAGTTGTGTGTTGAACAAAAATAAAATGTTCATGAAAATCCCTCTATAAATATTCTGAAACAAAAATAAATAAATAAAAAACCTCTTCTCCTTTCATTGATAGTATAGAATACATGATGTAGGAAGAGAGTAAGTGGCTAACATTTCGTACTTTGGGGTTTAATGGCATGCTCAGAGGCGGTGCAGGCCGGCGGGGGGTGGCATTTCAGGACATGAGGATGGAGAGCTGCTAGTGAAAGGTCAGAGAGCCCCAGACCTAACACATGATTAACATGCTCAATGTTTGATAAACCACTTGACTATATGGGCCTAAATCACACGCAGCAGCTTTTAACTGTGGTTACGGTAGGGGGCTGTCTCGCCGCCACCCTCCCCCCCCCCATGGATGTTTGCCCTTCACAGAAAGCGAAGCCTTTCATGCCGCTTTTAAAAAGTATCTGTGCAAGTATAATTTATTTTGTGCAAACTATTAGGGCAGGGGACATAAATACTATTATTTAGGGAGCGGGGAGGGCTTTTTTGCTGCCTGCCAGAGGACATCTCCCATTTCTGTTAATGACCTATTGCTGCTGTCGGATTCAATACAGCCCAGCGACTATAGAAATGACAACACTCAGCGGGGGACGACAAAACGGTCAACACGGTGCTCTGAGAGCTGTCATTTCCCCCGCACCGCAGCCGGGGACCCGGGGTAGCGATTACCGTCAGCCGAGGAGAAAGGGACAAGCACAGGGAGGCAGGGGACACGGCGGCGGGGCTGCCCAGCAAGGGGGTGACGTAGGAATCCGGTGAGAAGGGCTCATACAACAGGAGACACGGCGGCGCCCCCCGCTGTTAACCTGGTACTCCCAGAAATGGGCTGCGCTTCCTGTCTCCTTACTAATCCTCCGCTTCCCCAATTTTTCTGTCCTAGCTGTGAAATCATATAAACACTTCTACTCATATTGCTTATTTGATATGCATGAAAAAAATACGACCAAAGAAGAGGAAAAAAGGAAAAGAAGCCAAAGCTCCTATATTGCCTGAGATTAGGAGGATTCTTAGCTGCCACTAGAGCTAAACGAACATAAAATCAGTTCATTGATTAGTCTAAGCAACAAAACACAGTTTATTTATTCAACACCGTTTGAAAGCACAGAAAGGACTTTCTGAGTCCATTTTCATGTGAGAGAGGCCAGAGGAGCCAAACGATGACAGGGGACAGAGTCAGCACTCACAGCATCTGGGCCACCAGTAGCACCCAGCCCAAGTCCAACAGAACTGCACCAGGTATAGCAGGTTTGCTAATTTCAGTGTGAGCGTCTTGCTACTCCAACCTATTAGAATGAAGCAGCTACTCAGGAAGTTCATAAAAACTGAAAAACTTCCTTTCAAATAGTCTAACCTTGACCCCAAAATGTATTTGTAAAAAATCACTGGGGGCTATGGAAGAAAGGCGTGCTTATATACTTCCCTGGGCTGAGCGTGAGAAACAGCCATCAAATGCGTTCAGCATTCCTGCCGCTGATTTCTCAGCTAAACCCCCATCAGTGGAGCTTGTTCCAGAGGACTCCAGTAGGACTGGGGGGGTGCTTGGGCCCAGAGCATGCAGGTAGAGTGCTGAGAAGAGCTCATCATCCCCCTTCTTTATTAAGCACTATCAAACACAGTCTAATCTGTCTAAAATTAGCTGCTGAGCTCAACAAGTAATGACTGCCTTGCATTCATTATTAGTTCATTTTCCCGAAATCAATCACCAGCGGAGCATGCTTTTTAAAAATGTCATCCTAAAACTTTTCACAATCAATTAAGCTGAAGATTAATGGGGACAATTTGCCAGGAACAAGTCCTTCCTTCCAAAGGCCACGCCTCGACAGACTTTCGGCCTGCTATTGATGTTCATTATAAATTTCCACTTCCTTGTCACACTTAACAGCCTGAAAGGTAATTTTCATTGAGAATGCAGGAAGATTTTTTTCTGTAATTTGTTTTTTTATTATTATTTCTGCACACTTCTGTAAAGATGACTTGCGTGCAGCGCTTCTTCTGCTAGACATTAAACTCCAGTCTGCACCGTTATTTGTCTCCTTTATAAAATGTGTGTTCTTAACCACAACAGACAGATTTTTCCCCCTCCCTAAACCAGGGGATCTAAGTAAACCCACAAAGATGTCACTTCCAATATTGTACACGCTTATTACAACACAGCAACAGTAAATATGGCTGTCACTCTGCTCTCACGAGCATGCTGACGCTGGGGGACTCTCCTTTCTTCTCGCTTACGTCCTTCTGCATATAACAAGGCGGGCTTCCCAGCAAAAGCACGTCCAGGGATTTCACAGCTCTCCTCTCACAGCCAAAGACCAGCACTTGGAAAGAGCAGTGGCCATTTTTTCACCATTCTTCTTTCTGCACAGTGTTTTGACTTGCAAACCAGAATCTTTGCAGCTGTAAACTCCAACATCTGATCCATTCGTCAGCTTTTTGACTAACACCATCAGTCCATCGCTGTCCTTATATATCCTTGAATAATGACGATGGGTTTGGACAGACCAGAGAACCCCATACAGCTACATGAAAGAGGGGCTTACATATGAAATGTCATTTTTATGTATGACATATGATCAGTGAGGCAGAAAATAAATACTGTAATGGGCACCACATTCCTTCATACTTCTAACAGAACATTACTGTAGCTAATACTCTTTTTAACAAAGTCCTAGCTGTCTTATAAGACCTTTACCACATTACATATATATTTAACACTACTTGGGCCTGTAACAGTACACGTATTTGTCAGTTTGGTATGCGCAAGAAAATAAATACATTTACTGATATTGGGGGGAACCTAAATTCACAAGTTAAACACAGAAAACATTATACTAATTGTGACTGCGAGTTGGTTACGGCTGATGCGGGTTACAATCAGTCATAATCGGCGGTTTGGTAACATTTAAGGTTCCCAATAAGTTACACCAACACTGTAGAGAGAGTAGTTGATAAGAACAAGACTGTCAGCTCTATTATACCAAACTTGGATATGCTGCTGGAAACATATCCACTCTGCTAACTCATTTGAGGCGACATCATCCGAGTTATTGCAAACTGCAAGTTAGTCTTCTGATGCCATTTAAGGAACTTTAGGTAGAAAATCCAGACTGGACAAAATAATAATGCCGAATAAATAACTGTAGCCATATTCAGAGTACAGAACATGGTATTTAGTTTATTATGATTGTTATCATGTAAAATTTTTGATGTTTAAAATTTATTTTACATATTTATCTTTATAATGTACAAGTGTCTCTTTTGTTATTCAGGCACGTTAACATCCACATTGCCTTTGGTTTACAGCTGTTCATGGTTGTGTTTTGTTTGAAGCATTAATAAAAAAAAAATCAAAACAAATTCTCTTTTTCCTGCTGTGCTGGAATTGCACCGAACTGTGAACCCAAAGCCAAGGTTTGTACCGAACTGTGAGTTTACCTAATACAAACACACACACACACACACACACACACACATATATACATATATATGTGAAATATTCAGAAGTCATTGCTAAAGGTACTCAGGTGGGTGAGACTTAGACTCCTGTGCACTGGTGCCATTGTATGTCATGCTGTGTGTTGATGGAGGTTATCTAAGTGAGGATTATCAGAGCTCTTACCACGAATACCCAATTACCATATGTTACACAATTACTTTCACACTTCACTGAATGGCAGTCATTTAAAGCACATATAAAACCCTGAGAACCTGTTATAACAACTGAGTACAAAAGAGGGGAAGTCTGCAAGCACAGGGCAACTCATCGAGCCAGCAAGACAGGAGCAGAAGCGTCGGAACGCCAGCTGAAAGGCCGCCTGTTCTACAGTGAGTATAGTGCAGTACTGCTCCTACCTGCAGGATGTGGCTGCCCAGGTGCGGCTCGAAGATCTCGGACGCCATGACGCTGGGACTCCTCCTGCGCTGAGCCCCTATAGCTGGCAAGGAGACAAGCAGAGCACACTGTGACATCATAGTCATGGTCACCTGTCTCCGTCTGTCCCTCTCATTCATCACCCTCTAAGTGATAACTGCTGAATTATGTGTGTTATGTCCATCGCTTAAATGCTTTTGGGTAGCTGCTAGAAAGGCCACCATTTAAAGGTAAACTGAACTGAAATTATCTGAACAGTGTGCATGGACAGATAGAGAGATACTAAGAAATGAAAGGAGAGAAGGGAGAGCAAGAGGGGCAAGTACAGGAACCAGATACAGCCTGAAACACCCCAGAGAAATCAGAGGAATACACACAACTAAATTATTATTATAGGCTTGACATTTGTAGACATGAAACAAAGAAGGGTATATAACACATACTTTTCACCAGGATGATATCGCATAGGGACAAAGGTGGTAAGCTCACTGCACTCATAAAGAATAACTTTACAGTTGCTATAGACACCACAAGGCTACCATTGAAAATACAGTAATGCCAGTCAATGGCTGCACAGCCAAAACGATACACAATGCCGTACTCAGTGCTTGCATAAACAACCTAGCAGTACAAGGCCTGCAGTAAATGAGGGATAATATCGTGGCATTGATTCCGCCGCAGAGTAACCAGAGAACAGCACCCTCAGGGCATTTTTTTCAAGACTCCAACTTTAAAGTAGGCAGACGCACCATGCGCTGTTCTGCAAAAAAAAAAAAAAAAAAAATGGCCTGCGGTAATTTCAAACTTAACAGACCTTGTCCCACTAGAGCTCATTACGGTGAATTTTATAACAAAGTGCTCTGTACTTAATTTTCAGAGCTTAGCCAAGCGTTCGGATAATGTGGCTGCATTAAGTGCAATTAATGATGTAATAAAAGCAGTGGATGGCCATTAAAGACTCTCAAGGACCAGTAGTAAACAGGGCCTCCGCCGAGTGAGGCTGGGGAGAGGGTGGAGTCAGGGAGCAGGACCCCCTCTGGACTTGAGCAGGGTAGAGGCAGCAAGAGGAAAGGCTGCTGTCCTTCAGCCTATTCCCAGGCCAGTGCAGGCATGGTAAACATGCTTCTCCCCTCCAGTTATGCTTTAAGCATTTAGCTCTCTTTCTCCCCAAGGGCCGAGGCTGGTGCCAAATACGGCAAGCAGAAAAGACAGCAGCCAGACAGTGAACCGGCGTGGCGCTACTAGAGGTACATGGGCTATTTCCCGGCCACGTACAGGTCAGAACCAAAACGGGCAACTTCAGCGATCAACAAGCTGCAGATCCAAAGAAAGCCAGAAACACGCCAGGAGCGGGATTCAAACAGGCGGGTGTCTCTGGGCACACTACAGCAGGTCAAAGCCCACAGAAGGCAAGTCTGGGCAGCCCTGCAGAGATGCCTGGCACAGCGGAGCCAGCACTTAAAGATGTAGCTCAGCCGCTCATGTAGAGCACTAAAGAAGCACCAAAGATCAAAGCACACTTGACCAAGTCCAATTATCGTCCTCTATACTCCAACCCAGGCAGCACTGAAAATCATTCCTTTCATACTATTCAGCAGCTGTGTGATTCTTAGCATTCTGAAATGACCAGCCCTTCCACAGCTCTGGCGACGTGAAATAACGCCGGTTCACATTAAATTTTATCCATGTAAAAATAAACCTCATCTCATTTGGTTCCGTCCAGGCAAAAGAGCCTAACACGGAAATAATGATGGATGACTTTAAACTATAAAAAATTCTTGACCTTGGGGATCTTTCTGAACTGCAAACTGAATGTGGTGAATTTTTTTACGATAAAGTCATTAAAATGTCAAACTGGCACTGCTCTCAGGAGCTGCTGGCCACCTCAAAGTCTCATGCCAAGTGCTCAGGTCTGTTTAACCGTGTCAGTGATTTAGACAGGTACCTCAGACCCAATCAGCATCTACCACAGCCTGCTGTGCCTAGCCACCCCACCCAATATAGCACTTACCCCACCCCAAACAAAAACCAGACACTGTGCTGTCTCATATAAAAAACAGCTGGAGATCCAATTCTACTTGCTACCATTGTTGTTTGATCACATACAAAGATGCGTGTAATTGCATATTGATCTGTAATATTTTTTGGTTTATGAATCTGCTTCATTTTTGCACATATTAGCTGAGGCACATGGTCATGAAGATACCAAAGCCATGGTATCCCACCCCACTGTGTCCCTTTGGCATTTAACAGGTTTTATATTTTTTATTTTGGAATTCAGAGCAAGTACATTAAATATATTAAACTATAAAATGATATTATTCACATTATAAAATTAGCTTAATCCAACCGATTATATTTATACTTTTAACATATTCTACCATAAAATATTTTTTAAAAATATATCTATTCTTTTATAAAGAAATCCAACTATTCAATTATACAACATTTTTGCAGAAAGTGGTTAGATAAAGACTGTTGCCTAATGTATACAGCGGCTGTGCCTCCCTTGAGTTTCAAACCATATGGTTATGAATAATGGTTCAGACCAAGATTGTAACAACACATATTTAACTTTTTATAAACACTTTCAACCCAATACTGTGCCTAAATGACTTGCATGATGCAAAAATTGCTTTTAATTAGTTAGCTAAACAAAGATTCTGAAAAAAATTATGTCAAAATATATAAAACGGAAGAGTTTTCTTGAAAATGAAACCAATATACTTCTCAAGATATATAGGAAATTAAGGCCGTCAAAACCCTTTTTAATATCCACTGGAGACTCAATTGGCATAAGCAATCCCATAATCCAGAGACGTGCAGGCAGAAACAGCAGTGCATACCTCACCCTGTTCATATTGCCATGGGAGAGTCTACTCTAAACTGCATGCGACTGCAAACCCAAAGACATAGAAACGCGAGCTGTGTAAATGTCCTTCCAATTTGAAATGCCAGCGGCCAGTGCGTGTTTTTTCTTAGGGCAGTTTTCAAATTTGGGCTTTCACAGAATAGTAGTCTATCATTTACATAACTCGTTATTTCTACATTAATCATGAAGCTGCTGGTCTAATCAAAACAAATGAGCATTGTTCGATTTACACGTTCATACAAGAATGTATAATAAGTTTGACTTTCTATATTATTCGGCATTTTTTACTGGTCTGTCCATGTGGACTCGGTCCAGTCCAGGAGTAAACACTCTCTAGGAGAAAAGGTTAAAAAAAAGATTAATGTAATAAGTGCAGCTTATCTTTTCAGTACGAAGAGTCAGCTGTTACAAAGGGATGAATGCCTTTTGATATGATCAGAATGAATAGTTTATGAAGAAGATTGTGGTAAAAAGAAAAAATATTTTATTTTAGGGACATTATATATTACACTATATTTTCTGCTTTGAATATTGGTTTTTATGATTATTTAAGTACTAGTTTATAGCAGCATTTTATTTATATGACTATAATACTATTAAAGTTATTATATTGCTATTGAAAGTGAGTCAGAGGAGAGGAAAAGGCAGCCCTCATGTCTGCTTTGCGGAGGAAATCCCTGTTGAGACACAGGTGTAAGATGTCACCACCTAGCAGCAGTAAACTTCCCCTGAACTGCAGAAAAAATTGCATGAATCACACACAAAAATTATGAATGGAAAATACAGTGATATATGTGTAAGTCTTTTAGCCCATGACCCTGACCAGCATAAGCAGTTAGATGATGGATAGGTGTGTATTTTAGCTGTCATTTTACATATTTATAAGCTTGTTAGGCATAGCTTAGAAATACTTTATATATATATATATATAAGTTTAGTAGGGAACTAGTTAGCTTAATAATAATTTTATAATCCAGTCTCTGAATCAATGGACTGAAATGTCTTTTTTGAGATTTTCCAATAAACACTGTAAATAAAAATTAAATTGTATTATTAGACATTATGTACATAAATTACCAATAAAAAATGCCATATTTATGAAATGAAGAATCTGAAGGCATTACACTGAAAGGTAGGGTAAAACATGGATGCCAGCTTGCATCAGTTGTCAGCAGGCAGTGGGTGGTGCGTGTATCGTCACTTGGCATACGTGGACCTAACTTTTAGCCTTACAAACATTCTGAACATTCACAGCTGAGCAGCTTATCAGTCGCTGATATTACCTCAAAATGCTAAATCTCACAATTAGCATGTATAACCAGCTACTCCACATTGAAGTACCTTATTCTGATTATTTAGCCAAGACATTTACAAACATTCATAGACATTCATTTCAGTTTAGCATTCTGATTATAAATTTTGGCCTTGGTTATCTTTCACAGGTTAAAATATAGTTATCTCAGGAAAGAATTTCCAGGAATGGTAACCTTTACAGAAGTATGTCCATTAGCAGGTAGCATTCTCCTCTGGATGAGATGGTTCTAGGCAGGGTTTAAGTAGGGCAAGGTGCTTTACCATCTACTGTTATAATTTCTTTCATCCATCCATTCATCCATCCATCCATCCATCCATCCATCTTCTAATTTCTTTTCCTGGTCAGGTTTATTGGGCTATAAATACATATCATTTTTAGTGAGACTTGTTATTTTTCGAGATTTTTGACAATTGGTCATAACTTCCACCAATTGCACACTTTGTTACAAGTGAATATAAGCAAATGTTCCTTGGCTGAACACAGAGACCATAACGTACTGATTTATATGATTTCCAGCAGTTTTTGCTGGGGGCACCAAATTTGCATGAAACGTATCCACATATTTGTTGGAAAGGGGCAGTAAGTCATTCACATTTGGAAATTCATTTATTTATGGAATTTGGGAAATCATTTTATTTAAAAAATTATTATTCAGGCCCAGCTCACAGCTCAAAAACCTTGTTAACTGTAAATACAATTTTAATAAAAATGTACTGTATATTCAGCCACAGTAATTTTTCTGTGTTTAATTTTTTGACTAGCCCCTTAGAAATAAAGAGGTTTTTTTCTGTGTGCCATGTTGTAATTGTCCATCCATTTTATATACCCGCTTGCTATATGCAAGGTTGTGGAGGTCCTGGAAGCTCCCTTAGCTTAGTTTTGGGGTGTGTAAGGAAAACTAGACAGCCCAGAAGAAACCCCACAATGACACAGGAACGGACTCCAGACACATTGAGCCAGGGCAGAGATTTGAATGCTGGTTCCAGAAGGGTGAGGCAACAGTGCTAACTACTGCACTACCATGCCAATCCATGTCATAACACTATTATCAGTTATGTTCAAACCGTATGATCAGTTACAGTTACAACTAAGCAATATAACAGCAAAATCTGAAATATGATATGCTATGATCTTTGTATTAAGGACTAAATACTTGCACACTTGTATTAATTATTAGGAAGGGCACATTCTATAAGTTTTTAAAATAAAAATTATTTAAAAATACATATTATTGCTTTGATTAATACAGATTTACTTTTGATGTAACTAAGTCTGCACTCAATTTGAAATAAGTTAATTGTATTAACATAGAAAAAATATATATTTATTCTGGCTAAGCCACAACACAAACATTTTGGTCTAACTTGTAAAACATGCATTTTTGTTCTTAGAATAGCAGCATAGCAGAGCTACACGAACAGCCATTATTGCTATTGATAATTTAATTCTCATTCAATGAAAATTGAATTGAGGCCCCTGACATTTACTATCTGCGAAAATTTTGAGTGAAGCTTAGCACACTTATTCCCAAACTTAGGATTACAGCAGCTAAATGGCAGCTCCTGCCTCAACAAAGCTCTGAGGAAAGTAACTTTTCAGAAATTGCCAATTCAATTAACATAGTATAAATGCTCAACTGGCATCTGTCTCGGAGCACAGCCATTTTGGAAAGTTTCAATCCAAATTCATCAAGCTGCCAAAGGACCACGGTCATGGAGCTGCAGACTGTCCTTTAAGTTACAGCTGTAAGTACACGTGTGCACATATATACACAAATGATACATGTTCATAAAAATGTATTTAATTCATTTAATTACATTTATTTAATTTTAATACGGCAAATACACTGCAGTCAGTGTAGACACTTCACATTCTTCAAACTGTCATAGAATTAAAAAAAATGTCAGACTGCCAATATAGCAAAACAAAAGCATGCACAACTACTTCAAAATCTGAAATGTATATAATGTATAAAATCAATACGTGAATTTCCAGGCATTTTGGTAGTATTTTTGAAAAGAATACAGTTTGGTTCTGAGTCTGTATTTCGCACTGAGGTCTCACCAAGATTGTATAATTCCGGTTCTTTACCACTATTTTTACTCCAAAAAAAGTCATTAACTAATTCACTGACCACAGCTAATGACAGCTTTTTTATTGGCTCTGTAGTGAGGCATGGTTTAGAAATGGAGGCTGAAACATCCATCCATCCATCCATTTTCTGAAACCATCTGTCCTATTCAGGGTTGCAGGGGGTCCGGAGCCTATCGGCGGGACATCGTGGTACTGGACTGGACTGGAGCCGATGGGTCATCAGGAAACAGGACAAGGCCAAGACACCTGGAGAGAACAAGGGCGAGGCAAAGACACCTGGAGGCAAGCGGGGTGAGGCCAGGACAGCTGGAGGCAAGTGGGGTGAGGCCAGGACAGCTGGAGGCAAGTGGGGGAAAGCCAGGACACCTGGAGGCGAGCGGGGGAGCATGGCTGCTGCGGGGTCAGGAGTGGGTGAGGCGGCCCTTCTTGGGCCAGGAGCCTGGGCCGCAGGGGGATCAGCCCTCTCTGGGCCGGGAGCCTGGGGCCAGGGCGGTCAAACCCTCCCTGAACCGGGGGCCTGGAGTGCGACCTCTGGGGGCATGGCAGAGGCGAAAATGGGCGCTGGGCGCACAGCAGAAGTGAAAACGGCCCCTGCTGGGTTGGGCTGAGGAGGCTCGGGAAAAGTGGCGGCCTCTCCTAGGTTGGACTCGCGAAGATGGAGGCCCCTTCTGATCTGTGCCCTGGAGGAACAGTGGCGGCGTCTCCTGCACCTGCTGTGGCAGCCACCTCTATTAGGCCGAGCGCTGTCAGAACCGGGCCATGCGAGACGAGCTCTGGTGCAGGCTCAGCCCGCTTTTTCCCTTTCTGCTTCCTGCGGCTGGAGCGGGAGGATATATGGCGAGCTTCAGGGAGCCAGCGGATGAAGCTGCAGCAGGCTTCAGGGAGCCAGCGGACAAAACTGTGGCGAGCTTTGAGGTCTCACGCAGTGGGGAGGTGGGCGAACTCATCCACCTCGGAGACCCCGGGCTCTGGAGGGATCAACACTGGCATTTCATCTTCATCATGGAGGTTAGTCCAGTATGACCTCCACACAAGCAGGGCAACCTGCATTCCGCGAGCCTCCTTGGGGTCCTCCTTCTCCTTGGGCTCCCCGAGGTCACTCTCACTCAATGGAATGATAAGGGGAATGTCTACCAACCAACGTTGCGAGTGAGGCTCTGGCACCAGGAGGATGTCAGGTACAGGGGAAAGTGTGCAGGTGGAAATGCGCAATAGAGGCTCCCAGAGAACGCCGCAGGGGTAGCTTTTGGAGTCATGCAGGACAAAATGATTCAAGGACTGGTGTTTGGGTGAAACAAAAGGAGTTTTATTAAACTTAAACAAACAAGGACTGGAAAGAAACAAGGTCATGAGAGATCAAAATGACAGGGCTAGAACAGGGACAGAGACGGGCTTACAGGAGGAGTGACGTTAATGACTAGATTAGCAAGGACAAGACGAACAGTTACCTAAATACATAGACTAACGAGGGGCAACAAGCATTAGGCGTGGCCCGTCAGGCCACGTGAGGGAGGAGACAGGAGGGTCAGGCAGACGTGGCAAGCAGGACGTGACACAATGCTCTTTCTGATCATTTATATAATTAAGTTTTGCATTACATGCTTCTGTACTCAATTTCTTTTTTTAACCATATTTTCTTAAGAAAACATATACCTGCAATCTGTAATCTGGGTTTATTTGGCTGAATTCAATATTTGATACATCTTGAAAGTGGCTACATGTTATTTATTTATATATGTGTATATATACATATTTAATAGTCACATAATAAATAAAACATAAAATCAGTATTTGTAGCAATATAAACAAAAAGAAAAACCCTCAATTTAATAAATCACTAAATAAATATGTAATTTCATTAGTTTTTATTTTTAAGAATAATAGGAAAATTGTTGATATATGTTGATTATGGAGCAATAAAGAAAATTATAAACTGTCTTGTCTTCCCCTTGTGCCATACAATCTTGTGCTTGAAACCCATTGCAACAGGTAACTTCCATTTTCAGTGGAACAAGCGGAGCAATGCAGGCCACCCCAGGCATTCATGTAACAGGACAGGCAACCAAACAATGCCATGACCCAAGGCTCACGACACTGGACAGGGACCCCGGAAAGTACAGCTTTTATTAGCTTGACAGCAGATTGGGAAGCATGAAGGACACACTGGAAGTCTTCCATTTAAATTAAATATGAGATGTGATACCTGCAGAAAAACAACATAAGCAGGCTGTGCGTCTGACCTTTTCCCTCCCTCAGGGTAATGAAACCAAATTAAAGACAGCTGGAAACCCAGCACTGACCTACTGCATGGCCTAGGAAGAGGCGTATGTAACCGACACATGGCCATATCCCACGCATGCATCATCATTTGCAAACAAAAAGGGAAGGCAGCAGCTAGCTGGCTAATAAAATGCCTGGGGCTTCCCCACTGTGCAGCATTTTCTCATGAACCAGGAAGCATGTGACAGTCTAATGGACTGCCAGCCAAAGTCTCTCATGTCAGTTTAAAATATTAGCTGGGCGATGTATTAGAAATTCTTTAAGAAATTATTTGCCGATTGCTATATAAAAAATATTCATCCTAACTCCAAAATCAATATAACAAATTAAAATAGGATAAAATGAATCTCAACCGTAAAGATAATATACTTTCTATATGACTATCTAATAAGAAGCATCACTTTATCCACAAATAATTAAGAAATCTTGTAAATGTATATTTTAAATATTGCCTATGGGTGTGTGGTTATAAATGCTTTGTTAAACTTCTACCAGTAGCCAAAATGTAAATGGGAACATTTTACAATTAATTCCTTAATGACCCCTGTCATACAAAGCAAAACTTAATCAAAATAAAGCACAATTTTGTGATAGACCATATATATTTCACCTTAGCAGTCTCTGCCTAGTTACTGCACCTCACGCCAAACAAAAGTTAGTAATAATGAAAAACAACAGTGTTCTTTGAAAGTAGTACTATTATTTTATGAAGATGTTAGAACAATAAAATTACTGAAGCGCTCAAGGAAACCTGTATTTACATCCATGGAAAAGACAAGGAAAAATGATCCTCTGGACACAATTACCACTGAGTAATGTCATGAACTATGAGCAATCAGTCGTAAGCTGGTTTATTTCTAGAAGCCAAAACTCTGAGGTCACACTTGTGTAGCCTTATTATAATACATGTTACGAAAGTTTTAGTGGAGCCCAAAAAGCCACCAAAAAGGTTTTTTGAATTCAGTCAAAGATTTATAGTCTTTCCATATTAAATTAATAACACTGCAGCCACAAACTCCGATCATATACATTCAACATAACTTGGCCACAAGTACTCAGCATACAGTTATTTAGTTTCCATTACCCAGAACATGATCAACATGAACATGATTCCTTTCATTTGATGAAGCTACTTTTTATGATTAAAGTTTTATATTCATTCAAATAGCATGAGGGCCATAATACAGACTTGAACGTAATAGTAATTTTAACATTATAAAAATAAATATAAATATATATATAAATATAAACTCTGTACATTTCAGTTAATGCAGATCACAAATGCTAGGGGTACTCGTGTCTATGCTTGCTTATTCATTATTAATTAGAATAGACTACATAAAAGGCTGCTGAAAATACAGGAAACATTCACGTTTATTACGGGATTTTTATTTTAAGATTTTTTTTGGGGGTGGGGGTGGGGGATGTCACAAAGTACTGCTTTATAAAAACCAATATGAAATAATATGTTTTTTAATGGAAGTATTGTCATACCACGTCATGTAACATTTGTCCACTATGACAATTTTTCCCCTACCTTGACAGACTGAGACAGTTCAAATTTCCTGAAATTTATTTCCTACATTATTACGGTGCTCGCTGAGTGGAGAAATATTGAGAAAACAACTATATGCCAATTATGTCAGTGTTTGGCACCATGTGACCCCAGCATCATAACAGTATGGCACAGTGTATCTATTTCCAATGCAAGAACCCTGCTGCAGGCAGCAGGAAATCCTCCACATTCATTATTCGATGCAGAAAGGTTAGATACCAGTGAGGCATCCTACTACCTAATCTTTAGCTCCGTATGATTGCGAGAGTGAGATTAACAGCCGCATTGCCATGATCTGACACTGTTCTATGGAATAATTATTTTAAAAAATCAGGTTAAATGTAATAGATCCCAACTGAACATTCTTAAAATGGTTGCATATCAAGAAAATACTTTAATCTTTTGTATAGTAATACTCATGTCATGTCATTCCATTAAGACAGTGCCTTTGTCTGAGTGTGGCATGTATTGTCTTGATATTGAAGCCAATGGGATAAGTGACTCCATATAAACCTTGAATACACAGATCAATCAAGTAATTATATCCATACATGCAGTCTACATTCTCACTCTTAAAACATAATGTACTGATCTGTTGTCAAGAAACCTTGAAATTCAGCACAAATGCCAGTGGAGGGGAAATGGGATCCCAGCTCACTTTCTGCAGCGATGTGAGATTATACTTAGAGTGCTGTTCTTTGCAGAATAATTGCCCACCAATGGTTCTAGTGCCTCTAAAGTCCATGCTGAAGTGATTTCATTTTTTATCATTCTGCCATTTCTCTCCTCATCACCAGAAACAATAGTGCCAGATCCTTGGATAAGAGGGCTCCGTAAGAGCCCTGCAAAGCATCCTGGATGACAACCATTGTCCATTTGTGATTCATATCAAAACCATGAGGACAGCAACCAGAAATGAAACATATGAATACATAAAAGCCAAGGCAGCTACAGCAGGCAGACCTTTTCAAAACCATTTTTTCTTGCCGCAAATAAAACAAGGGAGCACTGTGGAGCGTCTACTGTGTGGACAATGAGGAGGTGCTCAGTACAGGCTCACAGGACCAAGGCTCAGGATCGTGCTGTTGGGAAGATGCTGATTGGGTCTGACCAGAAGGCTTTTTGTCTTAAACTGATGACAGGAAGCCTCCACCTGAGCTCCCAAAACATACATGTGCCACTGATTGTGCTCTTTGGCCTACCCAAAGGAGACCCATTCAGAGATGGGGCAAAACCACAACCTTCCACTCAAGAGAAATACAAACTCAGTACCACCAGTGCAGGATATTTCAAGCCTAGAAGTGGGGATTAGGCATGTCTTATCCACAAACACTCATATGGCACATAGATCTTAAATGCATACTAAAAACTTCATTTACTATTTTACTTAACTGACCATTTCAAGTCTATTTTTACACCCTAAACTAAGCAGTAACAGCATTTTTCATAATTCCGCTATATATATATACACACACACACACACGCACACACAAACTTCTATCAAGTTATTGGGTCTGGTAGTGAGTTTAAAGCGAATATTCAACCATGAACATGAGGGAGCTTTCAAAGAAAGTCAGGGATAGATTGAAAAGCACAGATCAGGAAAAGGGCATAAAAATATTGAAGTCTCAGAATAGCCCTGTAAGCACAGTCTACTCAGCCATCAAGAAATGACAGGTGTTTTCAGCAGGACAATGACCTAAAGCACGAGACTTTCACTATAACTTCTTACCCTCTTATATACAGAATGTGCAGGTGCTGAATAGGATACAGTGGCTTTCTATGGGAAGATATTTTCTGTATGTTTTTAAAAACGCACATGCATCATTTTGCTAAAACACAATGACCTACAGCAAAATGTATCCCAATCCCTGAAGTACGCCTTATCTATCAACATCTGAAATGGAAGAAAGAAACTTTTTGAACAACACAACCAAGATCAAGTTCAAGAGGGCATTAGCCATGAATCAATACCACAGGCGGATTGTAGAAAATAATGAAGAAAATACCATCTCATTTGGAAACGCATTCATTACCACTAACCGCATCACAGGAGAAGATGTGGAGCCCAGGCTGCCCTACAGTAATTCTGTGCAGATAAGCAAACAATCCATTACTGAAGTGCATAGCTGTACATCTGTTAATCAACTTATTGAATTGGTGGTAGGATGCAGAAATACACTAGGAGATGTTTGTCTGCCATCTGCGAATAAATCCACACCGACTAATAAACTAATACTGAGGTTATGGCAGCTGCATAACACCGACAGACCAAGGCCCAAAGACGGTAATGTTAGGGATTCCTTTCTTATTTTTTTTTTTTATTTACAGACTGGTGATATGTTTTATTTTGACAAAATGTGCCTATAACAAAAAGAAAGTTATGTATTGAAGGTAAGATTTAGAAGATCTGAAGTCAAGGCATTTTTAAATGGTTAATTCAAGGACAAGTAAATATGAACAGATCTGCCTAATTAAAGCTTCCAACACCAGCATTATCAATGTCTGAACAGATTTCTATAGTATAGGCTGGATAGCACAATTTGTAAAATATGTAGAATTCGAATTCATTCATTTTGAGTATACCTATCGTTTCTATTTGCTCATTCGACAGGTAGCTCTATAAGATTAAACCGAAAGCAAACCCATCTGTTCGAGTGATTAACAGATGTGTCCTCCATCTGAATGTGTTCCATCAAGTGGCCATCAGAAAAAAAAAATGCAGATATACATGAATAGAATGCTGAGTGTTTTCCTAGATTTAACACATCACACTGACTGGTAACAAAAAATGCCTATTTACTTCCCGTCTGTTTTCCACTGAAATATTTTCGGGATAAAATAAGAATGTCAGCTGCAAGTGTATAAGCATCTAATAACAATGATGCTGCTGTCTCTTCCAGGCTTCTGCAGGCCCAGTGAAGACTCACAGCATCCAGCTGGTGGCTGCCACTTGCTGCCTCCCAGGAGAGCTTTGTTCACGGCTCTCGTCTGACGCTTGATGCCACCGACACGCGAGTGTGTTGTCAGGAGGGTCATTCTGCTCTTCTTCGATATTGTTATTCCATCCCCAATGCCCTCCTGTTCCCCCTCCTGTCTTGTGTCCTTGACTTCTAACACATTTGGCACCTACCCAATTAAGTGGAGAGTGTGTGTGTATGAGTGTGTGTGTGGTTTTGTAATTATTACAGTGTGGGGTCTATTGTCCCTACATTGTGACAAAAACCTATAACTTTTTACCTTGTGGGGACATTTTTCTTGTCCCCACAAGGATAACCTCAATTTTATAAAAAATCTTTGACTCCAATCAAAAAACTAAAAATACCAAAAGACTTGTATTTTGTTTGGTTACTTATGGTTAAGGTTAGGGCCGGGTAGGGGTTAAGGATGCCATTGCTGGAATTAGGGTTTATACCATAGAAATGAATGGAGAGTCCCCACAAAGATATAAATGCATGTGTGTGCGTGTGAGTGAGTGAGAGAGAGAGAAACCCTGTGTGAATGTGAGAGAGTAAAGCAGTGTGTGTGGGTGTGTGTGTGTGTGTGCACATGGTGCATTGTGGGGAGGGGACATTTAAAAATAAATGAAAAAAAATATATTACAGAAAAGATCAGAGGTTTTATTAGGGCACAGATATGCTTCTTACCAAAGTCTGGCATCATTACAGCAAAGGAAGCTCCCGAAAGAACAATACTGGGCAAAGATAAGCAGGGGGGGCAGGAAGAATGACAAAGAAACGGAGTGTGGGGTGAAAAGGATTGGGTACTACATGAGGGGTAGTGTTCTGACACTTAAAGGCTGGTGTTTCAGTCTGCCAAACAACATAATGACTCATTCAGGCAGAAAAATATTACCACCTGGGGAATATTTGGAACATCTCAGTGTGAGAGTAATTAGGGACTAACCTACAACGGCATGCTCCAGTGATGAAGGGAGAAAGTTAGAAATACCTCTGTCAGCTCTAGACTGCAGAATGGCAAATTGGAAGGACTGCTATCAACTGTGGCCAGCAGCTCCCGGGGAGAGCTTTGCCTTATAGGAGCTACAGTACCATCTAAATATCATTCCTTCTCTGCCCTACAGAATGGAACTGGCCGTTCTGAGGAAATAGTGGCCATAAAGACCACACAACATACTACCTTCATAACTCCCTTATTGGCACATGCATGCATAGTAACAAAGAGTCATGTGACATGAATGCAATGAGATTGATTGGACAAGACTTTTGCACCCTCTTCCCCCAAAAAGAATAAATAAATAAAATGAAGAGACTGCATTGCATTCTATATAACACATGTTGGGTGTTGGGTCCTTTAACACATAAAAGTTCTCTCTTGGAGTGTCTGTGACAGAGAAGCACATGTGGGGGGAGGGGAACGTTAAACACAAACAGCCCCATTATGTGAGTAATTTCTCTATGTTACATGGAATTATTGATTTAAAATCTTGTTGAGATGAGGCATAAATTTTAATATTGTGCTTTTAAAGGTAAACCTATGTTTTTGGTAATTTAGTCATATGAAAAATAGCTCAGGGCCATATTTTGCATAAATACAAGTCAATATCAATCTTGTACCATTGATATTTTATACTAAATTCATGTAAATGTTGAGGTTCTTTTGTCATCCCTGTTAACCTTCAATCATTTTAACAATAATAGCATGTTTCGTGTTCAGCACCTGGCAATACATAAGCATGGTTTGGTTGTCTCAATCCTACCGCAGTGCCAAAATAACTGGTCGTACAGTCTGATGGTACAAGAACTCCACTAATCAAGGCCAGTCTTGTAAAGGCAACTGACCCTCTTCACTAAAATGAAATGACCTCAAGCTTGTTGACTCCACTGATGCACAGTAAAGGGAATGCAATCAGCGCCTGCTCCTGCTGTCTGCGTGCTGCTGCCATGGACGCAGCAGGACACGCTGAGCTCCACAGGATAGCGGCAGCACTGGGAACCCTATGCATTGATCCGCACTCGCCATAAAGGCAGATAAATAACACGGGGATTAGCATTTGTGCACACCTCCAGATAGATTTCAATACAAATCAGTCCCACTTCAGTGCAGCTACCTGTGCAGTAAAAATTAACGAACTCTGAACCGCTCAGCGTATCTCCGCCAAATTGCATTTTCAGGCTCACATCTCTGGGACATGCTGGGTGGTTTGATTCCTTCCCACAATTCATCTTGCTGCAAAGCCAATTTTCATTTATACGCAATTAAGAGCCTGAAATGAACATTATGTATTAGATAAAGCAGTGGAATCCGCTGACTACCCTAAGTATGATATTCAAAGGTGGGGGAGTGTGGGAGGGGGGGAATTAATTATAAGCCATTAGGGTACAAGTCATCTTATTGAAAATGTTGAGTTAAACTGAAGAATTAGTTCGCTCTTTGTGTTAAATACTTTGCTTTGATTTAAATGAGCTTCATCAATTTATTGTAGGGAGGTCAATTCAAAGATATTGATTTAGAAAAAGGTAGAGAGAGTCAACATTTATGACGTGCCTGTCTAACACCAAGCCTAGCGAGACCTAGAGCACACCCAAACTAGCTTAACAACAACAGTTTCACCAATTTATTATTTTAATGCTATAAACACTGTCCCAACATAACCTGTACCAGACGATGGATTGTATGGATCAACACATTTTATACACCAAGTACAAAGGGTTACTATTGTCAGTAAAAGCAGCCCCTCTTCTACAGCTCTTTGAGTATCATGGGACATAACAGTGGGTTCATTAGTTATAGGACAGAAAATAATACAGCTAAAAGATTACATATTTCAACCTGGATGACACTGATCGAGATGTATTGTACATGTTAACATTATTACAGGGTTGGTAAGATGCTAAAATGCTACAGGTAACTTGGTCATTGCTAATATTACACTGATTTAACTTTGATCATATTCAATCATTTTAATCATGATGGACTTATTTCTCATATACCTTTTTTTCATTCTTGTTAAACTGAGTGGTGTATTGTGGAATTCGGCAAACAAAAAAATTTGTCAGAGGAAGTAGCCTTCCAGCATGTGGCAGAGCTCTGACGGGCTGATACAGCTACCGCTGATCGCTTCAAACGGCTGCCTGCAGCAAGTAAAACCCGGAGCGGCTCAATCTGATGCGCATTCCTTATCTCCATCCCACCACGGAAGTTGGGAGTTTTATTATCTCAAACATAACAGTGCAGCAGACACACCTGCTGCAGCAGCTGCACAGGAAGCAGCCAGCAGGCTTTGTGCTGGGATGCCTGTGGTAGAGAATCCACCACGAGAGAAACCAGGTCACTTTTACACTGGCTGATGCTCACTGTGGAAAGTATCAATGGCATTTCAGACAAGGAAAAAATGCTTTTGTGCATCATTTGCCTCATTCTCTGCCCCCCCCCACCCCCACCCCCAACCAATGCATTTATACACATTTAAAGTATTTTGTCCTGGATTGCATTAGGCAGCCTGAAATTAATCTACCATTACAGGGAGAATTTAAGACTCTAAAGCTTTGAGGGTGCCCACCATAAAATAGTTTAACTGCTCTACTGAAAACAAGATTGGTTGAGGCTGCCTGTGAGCTTTATATCACGCACTAAAAAGAAAGACAGAGGATAGAGAATGGGAACCATAACACAGCCAAGGACGCATTTTAGTGTCTGCCTTGGAAAGCTGAGCAGACGTAACACTAAGTTCTGATGGTAAACATGCAGAAAGACAGAACAATGAGAGACAATGTTTTTATTATTGCTTACAGTGAGTGTTTTTAATGATGCAAGGCTGGCTGGTTGTTAACATCCATGGCTACAGATAACATCTCTTTCCAAGGTGCCCTTCCAAAATTAAATTAGCCAGACAGAGCGAAAACACGGACAGCCAAAGAGGACTGATGTGAACCAGTCTCCTTCCTGTTCCTCAAGCATGTGCAGTTCAGGAAACTGAACTGGCAGACTAACAGGCTTTACTAAACTAAAGGCTCCCTCTGGAAAAGCTCCTTTAATGTAAGTGAATGTGCCAGCCATATTTAGCATCCTAACTATGCCAAGTTTCACTAGCACACCTACAAAGATATAGCACTGAATTAGCACTGCCTGCACTTCCATCAGAAAAACACCTTATTGCAGTTAATTTCAAAATGATATTAAATTGCTTAAATGTTTATATTTATTTACTTGTTTGCTGGTTTGCTCATGTCAGCAATTCTGTTGAATCCACTGTCTAGTGCATTTATGTACTTCAGGAAACAGGACATATTATTGAGTGGGGGGAGGGGGCGCTGACAGGTGGGCGGGACCCGCACTGGGGTTATTGACCCTGAAGGAATGGGGGGGGGG
>JAAGVU020000025.1:5554395-5586046 GCA_011763525.2 Mormyrus iriodes
GCAGCAATGTCCTTCTTAAGGTATGGTGACCAAACCTGCACACAATATTCTAGGTGGGGTCTTACCAAGGAATTATAACAATCACAATTTATAGTTATTGTCATAGGAACTAGGAGAAATATGAGTAGGCTCATAAGGACATGATTAATAGAATCAGATAAGGGAAATTTCAATGAGCCATTGATTACATTGTAGTTCTCATCCTGCTTTTTAAAATGAGCACTTGCAATTTTATTAATTCACAAATAAAGAAGCCTGTTCATTTAGGAAACCAAATAGTTAGGGCTATCCACATCCCTATCGTTTCATGAAGCACAAAAGTATGCATTTACTCACAAAGACATTTGAAGAGCGGATTCCCAAAACTCAGTCCATTTTTTGACATTTTTGAGATGAGACCACCAATGAGCTAAAGTCAGGCTTCCTCATCACCAACCAAAACTCACTCCTGAAATCCAGCAGAGAACTTCTGGTAAATTTCCATTATATTTTTCCAAATTCTTTTTCTCAACAGCTTATCCTGTGGAATGAGCTTCAGAAATTTGCTCTTCATTTTTAAGACAAGTGGTGAAGATTCCTTTGATAATTACTGTCATGTTCTACATAGCTGAATTTCATTTGTTGAGGCGGCCGTTCCAAGCAGAGTTTAGAATTTTTTGACTTTTCACCATGGGTTACTCATTATTGATTCAGACCAAACAGTGCAGCACTTCAGCAAAGCCTGCTTTGCCGAGACCCCCCTGATGTTTTGTGCAGAACAGTCAATATGTGAATGGAGTTGTGAGAAAGGCCTGATTTCTCATTGGCTGAGACAGCAGAGGAGCATTGACAGCAGACTGCTAGCCTGGGCAGAAAAGAAACTCCCTCTCTTATGTCCAACAGTGCAGATGTTTGTCAGTAACACAAGGTCACCATGCTGCTCCAGCAAAGCAGACCTGATATCACGACTGTGAGAGCCCTGATCAGTCTCCCTGATTCACTCCCACATTCACAAACACACACTCATCCACCTGAACCACATGTCACCTTGATGTCTTACTAATGCTGGCTGGTGGCACAGTACCAGAGGGACTGCCAAGAGTAACCCAAAGTGAATGCAGTGCCCCCTGGGCATGTGCTTAGTAGGGAGATTCATTTCTGCCACAATATAGATTTAAAATCCTGATTAAAGAATTTGTAGGACCAAGTGAAATTCTGGAGCTCTACTACTTTTACTTATAGTTTGATGAGTTGCTATTATTTCATGGTTTAATTTTAAAATAATACTGTGCTGCTTCTGGTACTATGTGATGGTCAAAAAGGATGTGCAGCAAAATGGTCTGTGCAGCGAATGAGCATCTATAGGCCACTGGTGAACCTCGGGCCAACAGCGAGTAATCAAGAACGAGTGGTCCTGCAGTGGCGCCTCCATGTGGTTCACTGGGTATGGCGAGTGTGGGTGGCTCCGCTCAAACAAGCCGCATGGAGACATGTCAGCGGCGATCTCTTGTTGGTGTGTAATTAAGAGCCCCGCTCGGAGTGATGGCGGCGGCGTGGCTCAGTGATTCATCGCAGCACAGCAAATCCCGTTAGCTGTGAATAAATCCATTCAGGGCGGCACAGGTAAGCCCGCTGCAATGCGATTACATGGCAACTGCGCCGCCTCAAAGCAGCCAAAACGACAGCACACAGCCTGCCGTCGATCACCTGCATTCGCGAGATGGTAGCCCACTCTGGAAAATTCCGTTTAAATGTCTGACATACTATAGATCGTGAAAAACCGGAATCTCTGTGCTTTAAAAGGCGCTGTGTGGAAGAGTTTATTTCATCCATCTTCTTTTAAATCTAATACGCATATAAAAAATTGAACAGCCACATTTTTATTAGATATGCAGTCCCTGAAATATATAATTAAGCTGATCTTCCTCCTACTGTACAGTCTATATTGCAGTACAAAACCCAATCAGAATCCATATTCAGCCAGAAGTTAAGAAGCATGGGAATTACTGTAGGTCTATTTTTGTTAATAATTCATCTGACAGATTTAGAGTGAAGGAGATGCACATTCATATGATGCAATATAAAACATGCTGGTTCCACAAGGAGCCACATGGCCTTTACTGGACATGCAACGAGCCCTGGTGTGTGCATAGCCTGTGCCCAGCAGCTGGAGCTGAGCAGAAATTAGCAGATCAACTTGCATGCCCTGGGGCAGAGGAACAAGGGCAGCAGGAGTGGCTGATGGCAGTAAGCCAGACCCCAGTTGCCTCTAGCTGCCTCGTCCCATCTGTTGATCAGCTTCACTTCCATCTCTTGCATTCCCCTGAGTTAGCTGGGGCATTATCTGACCACAAGCTATATCTACATCTTCATAGATATGCTTCATCTTTGAGGTGTCATCAGTGCTGTATGTGCTCTACAGCAATGACTCACAAACGATATCGTTCACGGTGTGTCTCAAAATCAGCTCCTTAAGGGCTCCAAATCCAATGTCTTGGTTTGATTTCTTAAAACACTTATTTTAGGATATTAATACTGCATTTACCCAGAAACCATTCCTTCAAATATGCCAATTTATAAAATGTATGGCATAAATACCTGAAAATTAACTACCTCTGCAAAATGGCTTGGGAAAATAGTCTGCATACACGTCTCTTGGATCTGAGACTAAGGTGTGTAGTGCTCTACTGTCTCAGACCACACAGGATATTTCCCAGCAGGGACAAATCAAACCTGGCCAGATTTTACAACTGGTCATCAGGCTCTTGGATCTGACTCAATTGAATCTCTTATGAGACTGATTGCCCTACATATATTCTGTTCCATAAATGCGATGCGTTTTCCTCTGTCCAACTGCTTCAAACGGAAATATCACAGAAGAGGAAAAAGCAGAACAAAACTAGCCTGTAAAGTGGGAGATTGCTAAAGTGAAGCCACAAGCCGTTATCTGGACTACAGATGCCGAACCCTTCACAATGGATCAGGCAGGCTCTGGTGGGCCTTTATGGTTTTAGCATGATGTGGTTACTCTAAATGTAGAATGTCATTAAATGCATGAATGGGAACGATTAATGAAGTGGAAACCAAAATCCCTCTGTTGACAATGGATATGGGAAATGAGTATTGGCGACAAGAGGCTACAATCGGCAGCTCTGCCGTAGCATGTGGCGCCGGCCAAACCACGCAGGCTCTCAGGACAGGTTCCCCCTTCATTAGCACACGGGCAGGAGCCTTCTCGACACCCCCCCAACCCCCTGCATGAGTCTCATTGTCATGAGAAAAGGCTTCCTATTTACATTTCAGCTTTATTCTTTTGAAAACTGTTGAGGACTATATTGAGCCCAATTCTTAGGCATCAGGCCAAAGGCGACGCACAGTGCTGTGTGTGTGTTTGCGGTGCACAGGAAGCGAACGGGTGAGGAGCAGATGAATCCTCCTCGTCTGGGAGGATCATGCGTAGCGCAGGCAGACCCATGCTGTTTGATGGAGGGCATGCGAAATCACAGCTGATATGTCAAGGTATATATTTACATAGCAGAGCACACAAAGCTCTTCTGCTTTTCAGTGGAGCTGCACTGAGGACTCTTAGGCACTGAGTAAGGTCCCTGTCTTGTCATATACAGGATGCCTCACATCTGGCTGGGGTGTGAGTACCATTTCTATGATGCAAGGTACCAGATTTCACCTGGACTACTGTACTGTCACACAAAAAATATTTCATTAACAGAATGAGCCATATTATTCTGAGTACCACTACAATCCATTTCTCTATGTAATAATATTAAGTACACCAGTTTATATAAAGTAATAATATCTCAGTAATAATATTTATATACATAAAACAACACATAGCATGCCCACCAACCTGACAAACAGTAGGAAGACGGACAAGTAATAAAGCTAATAAAAAATGCCCTGTGTTAATTTTACAAAGTGACACTAAATAGTACCTTCATTTATCTTTAATTTGACTGCATAAAAGTGGATATCAGATTAAGTCCATGCATCACTGTGCACCTGCACATCCACCTTTAAGTATTCTTTTCCCACAATCCTCCTCCGGATGGTAAACCAGGCAAGGAAAAAACTCTCTAAGGGACGCTTAAGAACACCGCTAACAAATTTCCCAGTTGAGCTCGAAAGACTGGCGAGTGAGCCCTTCACATGACCTGGAACAGAGAAGCTGCTATCTGAAGACAGATACAAGGTGTGGTCATGAGTGGAGCTGTGGCAGTTTCACCATCCCTGCAGCTTCCCGCTGCACACACTCTGACAGTGTAATCACCAGGCTCAATCAGAGAAATTCTACAGTACAATGGTAATTTTCTCTCACTTTTCTCCCTCACTGTCAGAGCCAGGCACCTGCTGCAGCCACTGAGGTGGAACGGCTCAATATTAGCTCTGAAATTAGCGGTGGTCCCTTGTTAAGGACTTGGCACACTCAGAACAGGGGTAGACACTGTTAATGGCATATAAGCCTCCATCACCCGGGAGCCACAAAATTACTTGAGCCAGCCTTCCTATCCCGCTATCTTGCAGACTGCTTCAGTTGCCACTCACTGCCAAGATGGACAAAGTGAAGGCAATGAGAAAAGGAACACATGTTTGTAGAAAAAAGAGCAACACGGAGCTGAGGGCTGAATTGCGATAGACTAATTCAAGGGATTACGGGTGGGAAATGGGTACATGATCATGAATATTCAAGTCTAACAGAAAGATTAGGTGAAAAATGTTCTCCTGCATAAATAAATGCATGACCAGACCGTAGCTTAGCTTTTTGAAACAGAATAATAAACTGTAAATGTTACACAGCTGTTCATATGACATGACATAAATTAAACTCATACATCTAGAACAAACAACAAGGCTGGTAAAAATCAAAACAAAGAAGTATTCAGGACCTGCTATCTGTCAGTATGGTTTTCCAAATAAGAAAGCTGTTAACTTCTATACCTCAGCATCTCACATTAATGAACCTGGGCTGGTTTCATATCAGCTTAATTCAGGAGATACTTAATTACCCCTATTGCAGAAATAAACTGGCCAGAAAACCATTAGACCACACAAAAATCCACAGAACATCACAGGTAAGACAGCACGTGGACATGTTGAAATGTATCTCTTTTCAGCCTGTGACAATCATTTACCGCCTATCTGTTTCATCAGAGCTTGACTTATGACCTTTAAGCTGTTCAAAGACACGCAAGTCACCTCACCACCTGTTACTGTATGCTGTGCTGCAGGAGACTAGCGCATTAACTGTCATCCATCTGCTGTAGATTTCTATTCTGGGAAACAGGTTTGAATGGTTTTATGGAGGCCTGTGTCCCAGCTTCATCATGTGCAATATGTTATAATAAGCCAAACTGCAAACTATTTTCCTAAGTCTAAAAAAGTCTGAAAGATAATTCAGATATTTATTCCCCAAGCTCACCCCTTCGCTGAGGGAGACTTAAAATTGACAGTCTGGGTGCGTAATACAGGAAGTTGCCATGGTATAGAGTGAACCTGCGACACTCAGTCCACAAGGTTAGGACCCCAACAACTACCACATGCAGCTTTATATAACATTTGCCTCCAGCAATTACTATGCAAGGCAGGAGGACGGCAGCACAGCGCTGATCTGAGCCTGGTGTTGGCCCCATCCCCCATGTGGCAGCCAAGGTATATCAACTACAGAAAGCAAACAGCATGACAACTGCCTGCAGAGGAGGATGTCAGGGTCGCCCACCGCTGCGGATCGCAGGGGGGTGCCGGCCAAGCAGCCTTCTCTTCTGCGAGTCCTGTTCTCACACACTAATGATCCCCCGATCTCCTTAACCTGGAGTGGCCCACAGCCGAGGCGCCCGCCACTGTCGCAGCCACGTTTCCCCCAGCCACCACAGCGGGAGTGGGCCGGCCACGCGTGATCAAAGCCGGCCACAACAGACTCCTTGCCGGGTCAGCCGCCGACAGCCTGTACAATGTTCACGCCTCCGACAATAAATGAACTAAACACCTTGAAGTAATTGGCTGAGCGGAGCCCTGCACCAGCAGAGAGCTCGTTTGTACAAAGCAGAGCAAGCCTAAATAATTGATGCGCAATGCGGCGCTCTCTTAGAAGACCTTCATTTGGAAGGCACTTCGAGTTTGGCTGTTGATAATCATTGTTTTGAAAAACAAAGGATGCGGGAGTGAAGAAAAGGCGAGTGGCTTGGCAGGAACGGAAACACACTATCACCACATTCCTCCCCGAAGGCCACTACAAGCCGACTACTGATTCATGAAGGTCTTGGATACACAAAAAATAATAATCATGAAAAATGTACCCCAGACAACTTGCCAGAGTCGGCTGTTTGATGCCTGTTCTTTCCACAGATAAGGTCTTGCTCTGATGTGCTGTATGTCTGTAAAATTGCTCTCGCTGGCTCCTCTTCCCCGCCTCGGCACTGGGCACGGTGAATTTACACTAAAACAGGGATTCTGAATTAACCCTGAAAGTGAAAAATGCCAGCAGATTATGGAATCTAGATAGCCGGCACCTGGTAATCACGCTCGAATTTTGCTGCAGACCAGCTGAAATCTTTCTCTTTCTTCACTGCACATCCCTTTCTGTGCTCATATGGTGTTTTTTTTCACCATAATTCTATGTATGTACATAGAAAGCTAATTAGAGGTTTCAGTGTAGGGGCACCTGTATAATAAGCTCACAAAACATGATGATGACTTGCACTAGCTTGATTGCTGCAATGAAAGGGAACGATAGCAAAACAAATGTGTAGTCTGAAGCGAATTTGTATTATATAACACAGAGTACAATTTCAGGCCACAACATTTGTGTTGCTGAGTGACTTTTCACAAAGCCCCTTTTACACAATGGGTATGAAAGCCTGCCATTAACATGATTATCCATATAATTATTACTGCTGCTCACAGGTTAGACCAAAATACACCCAATAAACGGAAACAGCTGAATGATAAGTTGCAACTACCTCGACTACAGTAAATATAGTTTTTGTGCTTTGTTCTAGAGAATCCATCTACAGTGGGTTCCAGGTAATTAATCATTTAAAACAGTAAAACTAACTAACTAATAATAAATACACATGCCTTGATATATTTATTGATTGGCTCATTCATTCATTCATCCATCCATCCGTCCATCTTGGGGGGCTTGGATCTTGGGGGTCTGGAGCTTATCCTGGAAACTACAGGCACAAGGCAAGGACTAATCCAGCATGGGGTGTTAACCCATCACAGTACCTTGTTAACTGTGCTAATAAAATGAATATTTTCACAACATTCTGTATGACTTTTCTCAAGCTCATGCATTTGTTTCTTTTCATTTTAAAAGACCTGTATAAGATCTGAACTGTAATTAGGTGACTGCTGAACTGAACTCCTTCATGCTTTTCTGACTGGGTTTTCCTAGTCTGAGCTCATTTTTCTCTGCAGCTCCATTGAAGGAAGTGACTTAATGAGCTTCTAATGAGAATGTCTAATTTGATATGGGAAAGAGTAATTATGCAATTGTTTTTAAAGACTATCTTAAACAATTAAGAAAGTACCGGATCATGCTTTTGTAGGGGAGAGGGAAGTGCAAAGAGCAGAATTCTCTCTGTTGGACTTTGCTCTGATCAGTGTTAGACAGGGGTAATAATGGGTTATGTGCAAAATAAGGGAACTGCTTCATCACACAAAAAATTCCACTGTCAGTGGTTATACTCTGAACCTTAATATTAAATATTCCACAACAAAACAGGTACTGCATTTTCTAACCATGAGTAGTATCGTAACAAGCGCACAGCAGTGCTCCTTCAAACTGTTTTTAATTATCAGAGCTACAACATTTCAAACAAAGCTCACGTTGGTAAGTCTAGAATGCCACAGCATAATGGCCTACTGCTGATATCAGCAGTATTTAGATATGTGTGGTATTAAGCAGCACCAGCAAAAAAAATTACCATGAAAGCAGAGTCATTTCCCTGGCACAAGGAGGAGGCAAAGGTGCCAGAACTGGGCAGAATCACCCAGGCTGGACTGATGGATTGGCCAGCCAGGCCTGAGACTGCCCCTGTCGTTTGAGAATGTGTTTATCCAAGGACAAGCGCTCACCTTCCCATCTGTCCTGTGAATTTCCTAATGTGTAAGACAGGTGGCCTGCTGGATGTTTAAAGCCCAGTGGGTACAAATATGATTAAGAACTCACATTAGCTATTGTGGTAAATATGAATGCTATATTTAGAAGGGGAAACCAAAAAAAAAAATTTAAATCTACTAAACCATGTACATAAATAAGCAACAGACAGGCTAGATGAAGACTGAGAAACGTCCTGCTTTAATTTGATGGTCTGTGCTTAACTGGTACTTCCTGGCAAGAGACCAAGCCGAAAGTGAACAGAATTACCATGCAGAGGCAAGTGACAGAGGTGAACCTGGTGTTGCCACATCTTTCTCCATGGACTCAGGGACAGTGCATATGGGGAAATAGCTCTGGTGACTATTAATTAAAACATTGTATTTGTTCACATTTATCCTCCGGCCAGAACAATGCAGAAACAAAACACCTCACTTCATATGCTGACAAAGATAATTCTTCATCTACTATGTGTACATATTAATACTACACAGAGAGATAAACAGGTAGGTAGACAGACAGACAGAGACAGACAGAATAATAGGAATCAGTGGTTCATGAAATTACCCTTGCATGACAGTCTCTCAAAGATGTCAGCAAAAACAGGCTACAATCACATCAAAACCAGTTCATAAAGGCATCCCAACTAGCTACATGATACCTACAGAATGTGTACTATGCAGGATCCCAAAGTCATCTTCATATTTTTCTAGTAGGTGTGGTCTTAAAAAGGCACTAGCTTGTAAATATTTTCTGCAAGATTTACTTTGAAATAAGGCATTGTCGAAAAGGTACATTTTACAGTATTACAGCATATGATTCCGAAGTATCAAAAAAGGGCCAAGCAGAAATACTCAGAAATGTTCTTTCCATATACTGAGTGAAGAAACACTAAACAAATGGCAGTTTTAAAGAAGGATTTATGTATTAAGAATAGCTTGAAAAATTAAAAGGTCAAAAAGATTAAATATACTGATTCTGTACAAGAACACATGAAAAGTAAAATGCACACACATTTACAAGATCTATTCTACTATCCTTCAGCAATACAAGAAAACAATCAAACATTATCTAGCTTTCTATTTTTTTTATAAAAACAAGTTGTTTTTGCTTCACTTAATCTTTCTAAATCTGTTATAACATTAGTCAGCTGATCATTCATGACAAACAAATGTAACAATGTAATGAAAATACCCTAACTCCTACAATGGGCTGAAAGCCCGAAATGATGGTGCACGGTTGCCGGCTATTAACTAAAGCCGCATGACCTGAAGATAAAGGCAACATGCTGAAGAGAGAGGCTGCTGAGCGCCGCACCTGGATGCGGGTGGCGGTGGAGGCCGTGATGTAAAAACGCTAATTAAAACAAAGAGCCATGCTGAGACCCAGGTGCAACAGCAAGCAGACGAGGCCCAGACATTTACCGGATCAGGGAGAACAAAACAAACTCGCACTCTAAGTAAATACAATTTCACAAATAAGTACCAGGGTTCTCTAAGCCGCTGTGAACGATGATCATCTCAAAATAAGGAATTCCTAATATAAATTAATCTCTGACTCAAAGCCTTTAAATAAATGTGTTTAACTCCTAACCAAAACAGAAGAGAAAACATTATGAATACCACATTAACTTTTATCTACTTTAAGGCACTGCCCCTTAAACCATAAATCTTTTTTCATTTATATGTAAATAAACAAAGGATTGATGGTCGCCTCTGTCACTGAACCACTGATTGCTAACAGTTCAGTAACACAGTACCATTAACCAATGAACTACAAACGTGCTATGAAAACATTTTTACTTATTGTTGCTGTCAAAGCCAAATGTTTCAGCTCTTCCCCGTCTGCATTTCTACAAATCCAACCTGTAAATATGTGCAGCAGAATGCTGCTTTATCACCCTTGTCAAGAGTATCAGCAAACATACACTGTGAATTTAATCAGCCATTGCTCAAAAAAATCTCCCTTGGATGGCAAAAGCTGACAGTTGGAGGAAAAAAATGTTTTAAAGATTATGGAACTGACCCTTTCTTTATTTCGACACATGACTAATTTCTGCTCTAAGATTAAATGCCTTTTGTCAGATTTACTGTAAACTACAGACTGCGGATTGCCTCTCCGACTTAGAGCTGAATCAAGCATCCCTTCTTCCACTTACAGTACACCTGTTTAACATAGCCCTTTGGTTATTGAGATTGACAGATAATTACATGCACTCAAACAGAAAAGCCAAAAAGCAAAGCAAACAGTCAGCATATGTACCACAATGTTTTGACAGAGCTTACTGCTTCGCACACTTCAAAGTCATTCATTCAGAATTTCACAGTTAAGAAACTATATGTGCTTTTAAAAGTGTTGTAGGTCATTCTTTGTAATCGGACTCATACATGTCTTGAATTATATAACCAGTTGTTTTTTCATGAAGCATCACTTTTATTTGTATATCATTGGCTTTTGCTCCCTAAACAAGAACATGGATACAGACTGGATATGAAGGAAAGATCGTTTCTGTTCTAGATGAGGGGTGCCTGGCAGATGCTTTAGGGTAGTCTTTCAATTAGCAACCAATTTACATCAGGTAAGCCAACTTTGTAATGCCTTCAGTGAAACAATTAAGAACTGAGATAAAATATAAAACCAGCAGACCCTGGGGCCTTCAGGGACTAGTGCTGCCCATTCCTAATCTACATGTAATAATTCAAAATCTATTTTTAGATGGAGCAGAAATATAAAACAAATTAATTAGCAAATTAATAAAATCAATTTGCCATGGACATTCTGCACAAAATGCTGCAGATGAAAAAGGAACGTGGCAGAAACCGAGAGCACAGGACAAGGCAGTGCTAGCAGGCCAACTCTAATGAACCTCGATTGCTTTGGGTATTTGTAAGCAGAGCCTCTCCAACTCTTTTGCTCTTTGCATAATAGTGCAGGACGCTGTTCTTGTGTTGGAAATGCGGCTTGAGAGGCCATTACCGAAGCCAGCGTGCATTTCCATGGAGTGCAGGATGACCGGGCATGTTTATTCATGGCACAATGAGCGGGACCCACAAGGTGACTACCTGTCAGAGACTGGCAGTGGCATTCAACAGACTGATTTTGCCTGATAGATATGCAGGGCCTGGTGTGTGTGTGTGTGTGTGCGTGTGTGTGTGTGTGTGTGTGTGTGTGTGTGTGTGTGTGTGCGTGCGTGCGTGTGTGCATGTGTGTGTATAGGTGCCTGGATGGGTTTATCTGTGATTAATCACAGATATTATTTAAAACAAGGTGCACTGAGCAGTGACTGCTGGAAGCTGCTACTTCTGCTGTGGCTGCTTGCAGGAAGAATCCTTGTATCACATTATCTACTCAAGAAAAACAAAATGAAGGACATCAAATTCTGCTCATTTCCTAATTTAAAAAGCGATCTGACTAATATTTGAGTACAAACAATTAAATGTAGCTAAAATTAAATGCTGTACTGACAGAATCATGACTGTTTTTGTCTGACTGCACTAATACATTAACACGTAGGACAAGCTGGCTAGGCAAGGTCTGAGACTGGGCTGGTCAGTGTCCAATGTTCCTAACCTGGACCTCGCAACACGGTAGAAACTACCCAGTTCAGACCACAGAATGCTATTACTACTGCTAAACAATATGTACAAATGATTTTCCAGTTGAGGTACTTTGAATTAAAGACCTACATGTAATTGTGGTACTGTAGCATGTGTGCAATTCATTCTGTATATTTCATGTGGCACTACAATTATGGAAAACAGCAATTTCCTACTTTTACTTTTACTTTAAGGGTCAACAGATATGTATGTAGTTCACTTACAATTAACTATGCATTTGCTCTGGTTATTGTTTCTGTTGAAAAATCAAGAGACAGTTCAATTAATGCAACCAATTCATACACAATCTCCAACAAAGAATTAAAAAACAGCCTACTACCTAATAACGGAGAAACGGAAACATGCATTTGTAAGCTGTTGAATAACGTATACAGTAGCACAATGTATTTCCATAATGCCGACATGACCTTAAAATCCTTTGCTGATTACCTCTCAATACTATGGCATACTTTGGAACATCAGTTCTGGTAGTTCATAACATATATGCATAAAGTATTGAGTTAGATGTTGCATGATTTTTCTTAAACCTTGGCTTCCTTAATCATAACATACAGTATGAGCTATGTTGTATAGCTTCCTGAAAATTAATCAGGACTAGTAGAGACAAATGATATTTAATTTTCCTTTACTAAATTTTCTCATTCCATCCATTTGCATGACAGATAACTCCAGATGGCAAATTCTACTTTGCAAGTCCCTTTACTCATCAAAGGAAATAAAAATCAAGGTTCTGGGTACAAGACATTCTATCAAAACCATTTTTTTCATTAGCAGCAGGCATGATACAGCATTAACTTTTTACAGCGATGGAAGCTTGACTGCGAAGCAGCCCTGCTGAACAGAATGCAGTGTCCATGAGTAAGCATGTGCTCGCAGCCCATGCATTTCACAGTGGCGGGGAACGTCTACACCAGGCGAGTTGTGGTATGCCCGCGTAAGTGACAAAGGTAGGATACCTGAATAACTGTCCACTCACACACAGTGCACCCAAGTCTGCCAGCCTCAAGAAAGCTGGCTAGTAAATACAGCAAAAGCTAAATGAGCTAAAACATACTGCATTCAGGGTCCCTGAAAAGATGATTGATGTTAATCTTTAAATGAAAGTAGTCAAACTTTGCCTGTACATTGCTACGTTGCCAATAAAATATAGACCCGGCGCTTCAGCATTTAATTTCAAATCTCTTTACCTTTTTAAAAAGGACAATGTTTAAAAACCACAACGTGAAAAAGTTGAACAGTTAACGGCACATCTGTTCTGCAGTAAAAGGTCAAACTGAATAGTGTGTTATGGGGTGTGGCCCTACAGCTGGTTGGGCTTAATGGGTGCAATGGCAAATCACCACCAGCAGGGATTCTGCCAACTGCCTGGTTGCAGACTCTGACACTTAAATGGAACTCTGCGACTTTTTAATCCTATCCTGTGAATATTTCACAAACCCTTAAAGGCATAGGAATCAATTAATTAAAGCTGAAATGCTACTCCATGAAACTCATAAATAGTGCACGTGGCTTCAGCCAAATTTGTGTGTCAATCACTCCACAGCAACAGCTGTGTAATTACAGAAGTCCACATCTAGAGCCAGCGCTGGTGCCAAATTCAAATAATGTGCTTGCTGGAGGCTCCCAAATTAGATATTGCATTGACCTGGATGAACTAAATTTTGACTTTGATCTTCTCTTTTCAAAACAGTAAATTACAAGATTCTCCCTATGTACCACTAAAAAAATAACTAATTGTATCAATCACCTTCATGTGCCATACAATAAAAATACACCAGCAAGAAACAATTATTTAAAGGTCCAGTATATAACTTCTGAAGGATTCCATTTAAATCTCAATTAAATAATCCATTGATACATAAAAAAATGTCATAAATATTTAGTTTGACCTGTTTCATGTACTTCATTTAGATCATTACAGCTGCTTTCACACCACTAAAATGTTTGCAATAGAAAAGCTTCGGTATACTCAACAAATTAATCTAAATGAGTTTTCAAAGTGGATTATATTGTAAAATGTTATCACATTATTTTATAGCATCTATATGAAATGCTGTGCTCTGTTACACTCACAAGTTGCATTCTGCTTCATTTTGGTGTATCTTTCATTGACTACTGCATTTCAGCACATGCTGTTGTCTATTGTTTCAAATGAAGAGGCTGGAGTTTCACTTCACCCAAGAGTTGGGTATTTTGATGCTGTTTTCTGCATTTCAGTAAAAAACTGTGGAAAGAGACGTAGACTTGGGTGAAATCACACTCCTGTTGCCTGGGCAAGTCCCACTTATGCCAGTAACATTGGGCTCAGTGTACTGTCACACAGAAGGAAAACACTAGAGACACATCTGCACATCCAAAATGCATCGGGCTTGCATCTCAGGCAGGTAGACTGGTACCAGACAGGTCACGGCATCACTGCGAGAACTCCCTCAAAACACAATCTCACCAAGCAGGGGGAAGTGCTCTCCAACACAAGATGTCTACTCTTCAGGAAATCTATACAATGCATTATTAACGACTCACAGACAAAGAAACAGGTAGATGAAAAAAAGTGAAAAAAAAACAGTTAAATAATTGAATGCTAGGCAACTCAAAAAGAGAAAAGAATTCCTATAGTTCTACAATCTGAGAAAAAGTAGGTCAGAGAGAAACATCAAAGGGGCAAACTTGCAACAAAGTCATACAGCACATACTAGCAGTAACCTCATGCAATGTTCAAAACACTTCAGATGAAGCACGCTCACACAGCTATTTTGAAAAGGTTGCGAATAAAAAAAGAAGAAACAGCTGAAACACTTGGGGGGGGGGGGGCGGACGAAGAGGAAAGCACCACCTTGGAACATAATGCAAATGCAGGCAGTGGCGCCAGCTCCCACCCTCGCGTCACTTTCGGCTGTTTCACACCGCCCAGATCTTACCCCGCTGGCACATTCACTCGCACTTCCCAGGCCCAGCATGGGGCCACGGCCATCAGTGTTTAACTGTGTTCCTCCTTCCTCTACGAGACCTTAAAGCATCCGCTCGGCTGCACTGAGAGGAGCCTGAGAAGAGCAGCAGGGACAGGTTATCAGGGAGCTCGTTATACACGCTCGTCTGCCAATCAGGACCGAACGATATGGGTAGTCGTTCAGGGGTAACTCTCCGTTTTTACTCCAGGGTGCTTCCAAGCTTGTGTTCATATAGGGCCACTCACTATGATGTGTCTGCAGGCTGCCTTGGTACATGGTCATTTAACGTAATGGGCTCATTGCACGTACTCACACATAGACAGAATAATGATGCTCTGAGAGCTGTGCTAAGTACCACAGCGTGCCAGGGCACAGGATGTGTGCCATGGACAAATGAGTTCAGTCCAGCTGGGACATGTGTCCTCCACGTCTCACTCTGCTCCCACTACCTCTCCGGGTCTGTCACCACGCCCCATGCAGGACGGCCATCCCGACATTAACTGTGTGTGGTTCAGTGTCACTGGCCCGAGCACAGTAGTGCTTTGCCAAACATCTCGCCGGAGGAGCATGTGGATGCATGCCAGGTGTGGCCAGCACACGCACTCCTCCTCACAGCCCCTTGCTCACTCCTGCACCAGCATGGACATGTTATTTGGCAGAAGGGAAAAATTGTGATGCGCTGAGTCTAATCAAAACTGCTGCATGAATACAAGCCCCATGGCAACTAAATGTGGTGGCAAATAAGGGAGGAGGAGAGAGAGAGAGAGAAAGGATCTATGTTTTTGCTGAGCTGTCATTGCCTACAGAGATTCCCCTGGCAAAACAGACCACCTGCCACACGGTATATTAAAACTGAATCGCCAGGCCTGCCTGTAACTTACCCTCCTTGTCTAATCAACTGTTTTGATCAAATAGCAGGACACAGGGCTTTAGAAGCTTGCTGTAAAGAAAGTTGCAGAAGAACAGCGGCATAACAGGACATCTGAGATTATAATACATAGCAGGAATACAATGATAATGAAAACAGCTTTGATTGTACTATCTTACTTTGCGCTGCTTCAAATTTTGAGTTTTATTTGTCACACACACACAATCACGCACTGTATCACTGTGCAGTGAAATGACTTTCCAATCTGCTTCCAGTATTGTGCTGGACGAAATGTGCGTACAGACAGAAAAATCAATACAGTTCAACAATATAATAATAAGCAAAAATAAGATTAGAATTAAAGTAAGTATAAAAATAAAAATAAAAATAACAATAAAGATATAATGACTTAGTATGGGTAAAGCGCAAATAAATATTAACCCTTTAAGTCACACCAGATATGTCATCAAATTATTTACAACATATTGTATGCTTCCTGGGATAGGCTCAAGGCTGTATATAACCCAGTGCCAGAGAAGCAGTTATTGATGGATGGATGGATGGATGAATGTATGAATTTACAATGTATTGTAATAGTAACGGTAAATTTCATTATTATTGAGTAATACAATTAATATCCAGTAAGACAAAATGAATACATGAAATCACACTTGGGGTCTTCTTAGCAGTACCTCTGTCGTCAGTAATGATATCAAACAATAAAAATGACAGCTAGAGAAAGAATGCAGTGAAACAAGACGAGGCGAGAGCTGGGCAGACGACTGCCTGAGAGGAGGCATAAACAAGATAGGACAGGCATGCCGTCGGAGCACAGGCCATCACGACCGTACGTGGGAAAGAGCCCACTCTGCCTCTCTAGGCAGCGATTTATCTCAATTTCACTCTGGGCAATGTGCGCTGTAGTCATTCAGCATTTAAACAAATCATGGTGGGGGGGGGGGGTGACCTGGCTCAAAAGGAAGTTAATAAACTCACAGACCCTCGCCGAAAAATCCCTATAGAGAATGAAAAAAATTCTAAAGCCAACAAGAATTTATCATTCAGCTAATTAAAAGACCCAAGAATCTGCTGTCTGCATTTTATTATTTCACAGAGAAGATGAGGTAAATACCAGCAAATCGTTTGGAAAATGTAACCTACATCAAGCATTGCATGGTAACTGGCTTTACAGGTCACCCACTTGTATTCTTCTTTCAACATTTCTCTCTCATAGCCTGTGGATAAGAAGAGGCCACAGTTGAATGTAACTAGTACGGAGCCTACAACCGGAAGCATCCTTGGCTGGGGATGTCACTAGCATTGTAGCATCTCTAAGGACTGGTGTATCACATATCAATGGCAGTCTATGGATTGCAAAGGAACAATGCTGGTGATTGATTATTGAACTAGGCGGCACTCGGCTCTGTGTACAGGCAGAAGAAAGCAAGAAACAGGAAAACAAGAAAACATGTTGATGCTCTATTAGCAAAGGCATCTTCTGGGTGTGATGAAAAAATCCTTTTAATGCTCTACATTGATTTTCCAGTTAGCCCTATATTTAAATTCCAACAGAATCCACCTGAGAGACGTTAGAATTATGCTTGCTATTTATTTGCGGATGTGCACCCCCTTCTTTTTACTACAAAGGAAATGCAAAATGAGTACCAGAAGATAAACGAAAAGGCATTTTATGAAGCTTTACGCCAAGCTGTTAAGCAAACTCCTAGAGGAATATGTTAAAGCTATGCCTGCCGCTTCTCCTTTTATCTCCACAAGTTTGATAATTTCCAACAGGTTCCACAGCTTTAAAGGGCAACATTCCCAGGAGACGTACATCGTTTATCTATCATGAAAGCCAGAAGAGATAGCCGTAATAAACCGTTTGCATGTTGTCTTTTTTAGCAATACGTAATGTACTTAAACTACTTGTTTTCACAAAAAAAACATAAAAACTTGTTGTTATTGATAATTTTTATGACCCACAATGTTCGTGTCAAATTAAAAAGAAAGTGCAGCAGCAATATACATGCCTAAGGTTAAGCAATCAGTGCAGGAATGATGCTGAAAATTTCTTGCTCAACAGATGTAGACAGAGAAACATCACGTAAATGTGGGGCTGCATCTTTCCATCTGGAGTGTTAACAAACTTTGCCCTGATGCAGGAGTTACAGTAAAAGGCTTAAGTAGCACATGAAAAACACATTGTTTTGGCTGCAGACAGCCTTTATTTTATCAAGACTGGATTTTAGTTAGAACTTTGTCTGATGTAAATAATATCCTACAAGGCTTTGTTTAATTAATAAACAAACAAAGAGATAAACAGATGTGGCAGATCACATGTACTGTATATTTTTTAAAGACAACAAATTCAAGTTTGGTTTAATGTTTTACTCACCCTTCCACACAGATTATCATTTTACAATCAAGACATATTGACTTCACAAGCAAACAAAGAGGAAACCTGTATTAAAGCATTATGTTTAGGTGAACTGAATACTGAGAATGTAAATTGGAGTGTTGCTCTATAAGGGGGTAAAAGGGAGGGAATTACCATGGAGATGAGGTATGTTGTTGCCCTCCAAGGTGGAGTGTCTTGGGCCTAGAAGCTGAACAGGAGCTGGCATTAGATGGCCTCTCCCAGTAGGGGTCGCTGTGGAAAAATTTGAAAATTTCTTAACGCCTATAGGAGAGAATACTACCCCCCTCCTCCCCAGAGAAAAGTTGACAGACAACAGTAAGATCAGAGTCAGATGTATTTATGCTTTTATGCTCAGTGCTGTGTGCATTTTCCAAGATCCATAATTAATGCAGTAAATGGCTTAAAAGAGTATGCCAGTAAGGCAATAATCAGTGGGCAATGTTTTATCCTTACTGTGCGCCTCCTTGGTGTAAACACATACGTAGGTTTGACAGATACACAAAGCACATGGGAGAATAACTTTAAAAGATTTTGTCATTTGGAATCTTATAATACTATCCACTGACTGTTCTAACAAAAATGTTTGAAATTCCTGGATGTCACATTCCTGCAGGACTCTCTATCCAGCACAGGGTTGGCAGGCAAGCTATATATTTTACATTGTGTGGCTGAAATTGACTTTAACTCTGCAGTGAATTATTGAAATTTTACTGACCCTCAAAAAGGGACTGTCAGAACTGATACTATATTCAATTTTTCAAATGCAGAGTGTTTCGTGTACACACAATTCTCAGTGCGACAGAATCATAAAGCCAGGTAGTAAGTAAACTTCGTTCGTGTGTATGAGAGCGAGAGAGAGAGAGAGAGAGAGAAAGAGAGAGAGAGAGAGGAGTAAAAGTGAAAGAACAATAAAGGATATATAGTACACAAGAAAAACAATGTAAGAATAGTCTAGTTTCAAGATATATTTGTACTAATATGAGTAATATGAAATGGCATTTAACATTCTAACAACAAAGTATAATTGTTAATTAACACTTGTCAAACATTTACAAGCTTAATGATTAAGGATTGTTCTTGCAGTGTAGAATTGCAAGGTTGACAATGAATGTCTAATATAGCATATAACTTTGAGAATAATCTCAGTGTTGTACGAGACTGTGTGATCTGAATACACCTCCGCAATATTTTCATACACTATGAAAGTGGCTACAAATAAACAACAGGAAGTACATACATATTTCTATTAGGATTACCCCAAAGCCATGATACAAGGATATAATGGTAAAGATCATTTAATTGGTGATGACGACATGATTTGCTAAGCAAAGACAGTACAAGGATACAAAAGGTTTTACAGAAAATGGCAAGACAATTTAAAGAGAAGATTCTCAGGTTTGAATTGCTTTTAACATTTCAGTTCTTTGTCAAAGAAAGCTAAAATCTTAATACAATTTAAAGAGAAGTTTTTTTTTAACTTTGATGTGTTTTGAATAGTTTTATACTTTACCTTTATCTTTTCATGTCAGAAAAAATACTTCAAATTTGATTTTTATGGCAATTTCTTATACTTTACAGTGCACTTTGATAATGTAAGACAACATATATTTCCAGAGAAAACACCAAACTTACCTGAGTTAGACCAGCATTCAAGTGCTCTGCACCATTATTAACCTTATCTTTAGACCAGGTCAGACAAACCAAAACCCAAATGTGAAGCATGCTATTCCAGAATCATACCTTCTATTGAGAGAATACACCAATTCTCGGAATCCTGCAGCATGTATAGGCAAAGATGCCCTTCTGTTGTGCTTGATATGTTTAGGTGCGAAAAATGTCTATTTAGCAGCTAAAGGACTAAATCAAAGAACAGGAAGGATGCTGTAGGATTAGGAGTTTCAGAACAGACTAAATGGCTGAATTATAAACATACTGGTATGTTAAAAAAATCTGAGGTTAGAGAAAGAACACTAGAGGAAGTTTCAGCTAAGCTTTGCAGGTATTTGTTATTTAGGCTGAGTAAACCCAAAATTTAGGAACTGTTTTGCTAAGATGTCACAGCGCATTGCTGAATTATTATTGAAATGTGAGCTACTTTGCTACTTTCATTTTAGTTTTTTAGCTGTGGATTTTAGAAAGTGTCATCTCTATCCAGACTTACCTATTCCCTTAATATCACTATCTGGTTTTAACCTAAGACCTTGCCCTGCCTCTGTGGCCAACCTCATGCCCAGCAACTGGAAACGCTGCCCTTTCTGATTAGGCCATCCTTTCTTCACTGTCCACAGTAAGAAACTTTCATCAATACCAGCACTAAACAAGATGGAGACTCCTGAGCTCCAGTCAGACAGAGGCCAAGAGGATCCCCTGTGTGTCGGACACCAATTTGCACTCCAAAAAGGCTTTATGCATTCAACAGCACATCTATTCAGGCTGACGAGATGCTTGTTATTGTCGATACTTAAAAATGTTAGAATGTCTGATTACCATGCCCCTTGCAGATAGGTTCCAATGCCTCCCTGGGGCCAACATTTCCAACACTGAAGCTCAATTGAATTCCCTGGTTAGCAATGAAGTTGCTATCCCGGTTAGTCCACTCTCAAGATAATTATATTAGATTACAACTATCTGGCAAATTACAGAGGAGCTGAATGCTGAAGTACAAACCGCTTAAACCAGAATTTCAGAACTGAATTGTGTCTTGTCCTTTCAGGGCTATACAAATGGGATGTAACTTACATCAGATTACACTATCTGAGGGATGGAGATGTCTCAGCAAATCATTTTTTTTGGGATCTACATGAGATTAATAAGAGAATCAGTCTATTGTAAGTGGAGGAAATTGTTAGTGTATATTGAAAATACATTAATAGCACTGCCTAGCAATCTTACACTGAAAGCTAAAACAATCAAAGGTATGCATTCTTAAATTAAAATACTTCTTTTAATTCAAAGTTACACCACTTGTTTCAAAATGAACCACTATCCTTGTAAATTATAGAATACTAAGTCTATTTAAAAGAATTTTCACTTCAGAGATACTAGACCTCTGTCTAAGCTATTAGTATTAATAATCACTAAACAAGGAAACAGAAACACATTTCTGAGACATGTACACAATGCCTTTTACTTCCAGTTCATCCATCTGTCCATCTATCTTCCATAACCACTTAACCACTACAGGGTTGCAGCGAGCTGTACTTCCAGTTGGTTTATTTACTCACTTATCCACTGCATTATAACAGGAGGCAACTGACTGCACAAGTACTCTCACCCAGACGGAACTTCTGCTATCTAGGCCTGCATTATACATTAATCAAGGTAGTTCTGTTCTTAAAAGATTAGCCTATTATTTAGCAGTTCAGTTAATTTGGAATTGATAATTATACAATATGGAGATTAGTAGTATACCGAAAGAGAGAATTATTTACTACAGTATGACAAAATTCTTCTCAAGTCATTCTTTTGCTGATAATATGAATAATACACCCAAAAGTTGTATGAAAGTCAGACTATAGTTTGGAACCATAAACATAATATATAGAAAATGTATTTCATTCCAAATGTTTTCACTAAAAATTGGCAGCACTAACACCTGGGCCTGCAGCCTCTCCCAGGCAGCACAGGGATACAGCCTTCATGGGAAGCCAGTCCACTGCACCACACACACACACACATACACACGCACAGACGCTACACCCGACCACCTGGCCGCATGTTTTTCGACTATAGGAGGAGACCCAAGTATGCAAAGGAAACCTGTGCATCACTGGGAGTAAATGCATGTCCCACACACAGGAAGGAGGAGACAGAAGGAGATCAAATTTAGTGCATGATTCTGAACATTTTGTGTTTTCTATAGCGGGTCTCAAATTATCTCAGTGTCTCAGTGAACAACTGCCAACACCGCAGTTGTTAAATTAGGCAGATTAGGGCTGTGACTATAAGATTCTAACCCTATACCTATGGTCTTCTATCCCATTCTGCCGCCTGGGAGGCGGGCGCAAACTGGACATCGGGAAGTTTGGGAAGTTTCTCAGTGGGCCGGTCTTGTGAGGGCTGGTGTTTCTTCCCCAACCCCAGAACAATATAGCCTATATTCCAGAGCTGTCAATCACGGATGACAACTAATGGATAATGCTGTAGTTAACTGGTGGCCAACCAGTTGATAGTGATATAACAAGGGTATCTATCCAGCCCCCACCCCAACCCCCCCAGAAAAATATACCAACGAGGACAGCTAACCTTGCTCACCACCCCCTCAGTGAAAAATTCCCGGGCTGCTTTTTGTTTCCAGTCCGCCTCTGCTGGGAGGCTCTGCTTTCAGGCTCACTACAGCCCTGTGCTGTTTATAAGTGGTACTGGAAATATAAATTGAAGGTCTGCTGGCTTTTTGCTAAATTTAATTGTTCTGCATTACAGAATTCCATTACTCCTGTTTGTTTCATTAGGATTAAAATCGGAACGGGCTTAATGAAAATTTTACAATAATACAATTTTTAATAGTAAATGCCATCATCATTTTGACATAATGCATACATCCCTCTATCCTTGTGAGGGTTATGTTGATAAAATACAGGTGTTTTCCTGATGCAGTGTGTCTCTAAATGCATTTAAACTGTTTCCTAAGCTATTTAATTCATAAGTTCATATTACACATTAGGCAGTGACATATATGCAAAGCACAATGGTAGAAAATTACCCCCTGACAATCAAATTCACAGGAAGTATTATACATGTGTTGTATCAGTGTCACATTGGCCATTAGATCACCAATACTTTGACTATACTGAAAAGGTATGAACTGCATATTTGGTTCTGGCCCGGTTGAGGCTGTTTATCCAAAAACCGTAGTTCTTCTTGGAACCTGCTAAAAAACGGGGTAAGAACTCTATGTTCTCTAATGATACAGATATCCACTTAGGAGTCTAAAAAAAGATGGCACAGCCATGTAAGAAGTCTAATTAATTCATCAAGCAAGAAAAGATAGTTATGCTATCAATAATTTTGGCAACAAGCAAAACATGGAACATGGACAATTAAATTTACATTATGAACCGAACTGAAATCTGCAGAAACCCTTTTATTTTGAAAAGGAAAGCATGGTGGTAATGTACTGCACTTATATTTGGTAATTCTCACAGACATGACAATCCTTTGCCAAAAATGCAAAACCATGAAGAGTCAATGGGGCTGGGTCTGTTGAGGGATCGGAACTGGTGTAGTGCTGAGGCGTCGCCTGCTGCATGGCAGCACTCGGGTTTTAATCTGACCATTCAGGTAGGCGAGTGGAATGTCTTCTCTCTCCAGCATGATGATCGCCTTCCTCTGCTGTTGGGGGAATTTCATAAACTCTACATTTCAGTGGCAGCACTCTCTGAGGTACACAGACCGGGGAGTGGCCAGATCTCTGTACAGGTACAGTACAAATATTACTGGTTTGGTCGCTCTAATGGCTGCTATACTCAGGGAGTAGCTGATGCTGTGGCGGATTGGCTCCTCCCAGTGGTGTCTGATGTCATTCATGTCAACAAGTGTATTATGAGACAAGATAAGGTACTCTCTGGGTGTCTTGTCTGTTGTCTCAGTGTATGATCCAACCACAGTGAGTGAGTGATCTTTCGATGAGGGAGATATTTTATTCGCAGCTTTACTCAGTTGTTGATGGATGCCCATGAGGTGGCACTTCTCTAGTCATGGGTGCCTCCAAAGCAACCACTGGCAGTGACAGGGCTAGCTATGAGGATTGTGTCAGTCCCCACAGGTCTAGCAACTGTGGTGAAAGTGGCTCCATTATTCCTTGACATTGCAAAAGATCAGGGGCTGTGGATTGCTGGATCCTGGTTCTAGCACCCTGAACCGCATCATTGGACTTGGTACTCCAGTACTTGTGGTGCAGAAAATGAGATCGATCACATCCTCATGGGCAGGTGCTGGAGGCTCCTACAGAACTGCAGGGTGTACAGAAGCGCACAGTTTGAGAATTCTGACCAGAGACTTGTTGTTGCTATTTTGCAATTAACATTCAGCTTAGGTCCAGTAGGCTACCACCTACTAGGAGAATATGGCTGGACTTGGACAGATTCCAAGATCAGGCTGTCTCCAATGAGTTTGCACATAATTTGTGTGAGGAACTTTCAGACCTGGGTGCAACTGCTGATTCGAATGTGATGTGAGAGACCTTCCGTGACGAGACCCTGAAGGTTGCTGAGAGTTGTGTTGGTGTTATCGGCGTTCCCAGAAGGGGGTGTTTCATCTCGCAGGACACAATGGATATTATCAAGAAGAGTCACAGTGTACGGGTTGATGGCAACTCTGGTATGTACCAGAAATTGAGAAGGACGGCTGCAAGGGCACTGAGGGCAAATAAGGAGGCGTCTGTTAGAGGAATCTGTGAGCAAGTGACACATTATCTATGGTGTAGTGACCCACATCCTGCTCACAGAAGAATCGAAGCATTACGCACATCCGAATCTCTTCCTTAGAGAGTTGAAGTTAGGGCAACTGGTGAAGGAATGTTCCTTACACATGACACTGCAGTTGTGACCCGCTGGGCCAGCTACCTCTACCAGCTGTTTAAAATATATCCTCCGGCTAGGACGTTGGACATCTCTGGGTGCACAGTTCTTGAGGCTGATCCTCTGATTAGCTGTGAACCACTCAATCTCACTGAAATTGCACAGGTGGTAAATCAGCTGAGGGTAGGGAAGACCGTACGGATCTATGGTATCTGGGGTGAACTTCCTTGGGTTGGTGTTAAGGTTGTCCTCCTGGAATTGAAAGCACTCTTTGTTTACATTTGGGAGAGGGGCATCATCCTAACTCACTGGAAAACAGGACTTCTTGTCCCTATCTGTAAAGGGAAGGGTGATCGCCTGGATTGTGGAAACTACAGGGGGATAACACTGCTCTAATGGCTGGGTAAGGTCCTTGCTAGGGTCATCCTCAACAGGATCCGTGACCACTTGATCGCCTATCAGTGACCAAAGCAGTCTGGTTGTATGCCTAAGAAGTCTACCATTGATTGCATACTGGTACTCAGGGTTCTCACTGAGCGCAAATGCGAATATTGGCAGAGTTTCTTTGTAGCCTTTGCAGATTTTCGTAAACAGTTTGACTCAGTTGATCAAACTGCCCACATCCTGAGACTCCTGATCCCCCTGAAATTGCTGGCTGTCATAGCCGGCCTGTACGCTGGTATTATGAGTGCTATCCAGAGAGGAGGTGGAAACTCCACGTTCTTCCCAGTTGATTTTGGGGTTTGTTAAGGGCATGTTCTTGCTCCTACTGTGTTCAATGCTTCCATGAACTGGGTACTGGGCAGGGTCTTGGGGTCAAGCAGCTATGGGGCATCTGTTGGTGAAGAAAGATTTACTGATCTTGACTTTGCCAATGATGCTGTGATCCCAGTGGAGTCAATGGAGGCTCTGATCAGGGCTCTTGAGAGGCTGAGTGAGGAGTCTCAGTGTCTGGGCTCAAGTATCCTGGATAAAAACCAAGATCCAGACCTATAATGACCTCTTAGGCACAGCCATTAGTAGTATGTCTGTCTGCGGGTAAAATGTCGACCACGTCGAGAGGTTAACGCGACAGCGACATTCATGTCTCTGGTGACTCTTCCTATGAAGTCAGTAGATGGCTTGGAAGAGCATGGGGGGTCATGAGGTCGCTGGAAAGGGGTATGTGGCACGCCTGATGTCACATAACCTGCATTGTGAGGGAGCGGCACGATTCCTTGAGGGTGATCCAGCTTGCGGAATCCTCATTGCTGCGGACCGGAGCAGCTGGACCAGGCCAAGGGGACTCCCAAGTAACACCTGGCTGTGGTAGATAGATGGCCATTTCTGGAGGGTGGGACTGGGCCGCGTTTTAGCCTGGGGGGCCAACAGGGTCCCGAGGTGTTTCATCGTGTGGTGGATGTGGCAACACATTAGTCCAGTGCATGTTCCCCCACCTTACCTGACCATATGAGCAATTTACATAATTTTAATATATATAATAAAGTAAAGTCATTTGCAGCTCTGATTTAATGATTCCTCAACCACTTTCCTCTTACTTATACTACAATTGCAGTTTTAAGATAAAAAAACACAAAATAGATGTTTTTAAATCTTTCAACTTTATTACATGTAATCCACAACAGACAATCAAATAATCAAATACTATAATACGATGTACTTTCATTTCTTCAGTTGTTGTATATTGTCAATTGTTTAACTCCACAACTGATTAACTACACCAGAGGCAAATTTGCCATTTCAGACAATTAAGTTGTATAATGTGAGTCTGTCTTAAAAATAAGAAAACATTGTTATGCTGCAGTAATGAGTTTATGAGAATGACCCATATCGTGTTTAAGAATGAATCCATATTAGCTACTTCAACTTCTTTCCCTCTTCATTCAGAACATTTCTGTAAACAAATATACCTAACCAATACATATGGTATGCATATATATATATATATATATATATATATACACACACACACACACACACACACACACATACAGCAACAAGCTTATTGGGCTACGATACAGCATAGGCCAGGACATATTACTCCAAACCATTTGCTAGTCACCACCATCGCGGTGATGAGGGGAGAATACACAACTAATCTGCTTTTTTGACTTACATCCCTAGGGGGAAAAAGACCCCTTAGTGTCAGTTTCAATGGGAAAATCTGACGTACAAAATCTGTCTTTAAAGAAAGAGAAGTAATACAAGTCATATAATTTATCATTAAAATAATCATATACTGTACGTTTTCAATGTAACTAAGTATTTAAATATCACTATAATTCACCAAATACTTTTTACATTTTGGTATAATGCTTGAGTCAGTTATATCCTTTCAGACATCAGTTTGCAACTGTCTGCATTTTCTGTATCTATATTTGTATTTGCATTTCATTACATTCATGGAGTCTAAACCCTACCTTCTTCACAGCAATTTCAAAATGCTGCAGCCAGGACTGTGACTAGAACTAGAAAATTCAATCACATTACACCAGTTGTCATCTCCCTTCTTTGGTTCTCCGGCAGGTTTAGGGCAGATAAAAATTCCTCTTGGCACATTCAAGGCATGGAAAGCTTCACATCATCTTATCTAACTTAACTCATTAGCATGCATAAACGAGAACACACTCTCAGTTCACAGGATGTAGCTATTTTTGTAATTCCTATAACAAATAAACAACCATAGACAGTAGTTACAGGACCCCTAAACTATAAAATTATTTAAAATGTCCCATGTTCTCAGCTTTTAGATTTAACCTAGATACCTAGTATTTCATTTTAGCCTAACACAGAGCTGCAAATGGACCTATACCTACTGCTATCTGCAGCTTTCTTATAGATGGGTCTTTTTATCTGTGTACCAACCCTGTTTCTATCTGTCTCTGCCATGTTGGGCATCATCAGAGGGAGATCTGCACCGGTCCGTATTCTATTGGCCCAAACAACAAGTAAACCCAACTACACACTAGTAACTGGCCAAGGAAAGGATGGAGACCCTCAAAACACACTGACAGGCTTATTTTTAAATTGCAAAAGGTTAGCATCCCTGGGGGGGGGGGGGGCAGCCAACTGACCTTGTACACAAAAGTCATGGTTTAATTAAGCAAGTGCGTGTTCCATTATTCTTCCAAATGGAAAGGGGGAGTATAAAATGCTATGAAGAGGATGGTCAGTCAAGAGGACCAGTAGACCTATTAAAAACCTCATATCCCAGTTCCACAACTGAAAGGTTAAAGAGCCTTAGCATATCAGCACCTAAGAGGTCCTTTGACTTGGCTACATGAAATGACATGTACACAAATTTATATGATGAATGGTTCATATGATGAAAGTCATATAATGTGGGATAAATTCTAGTAAAAAAAAATCGACAAATTAATTACATTAAGACATTATATTCAGCTATTGATCAAGTGGCACTTTAGCTGGCTGAATAATGTCACATTTAGTTAAACTAAATTCAATAATCCACTTAAACAAAGAAGTTAAGAACTTAATTAAGTTTTTGTATGTTGTAATATAAGCTGGAGACTTTAAAAATGTATTTACCTGCTTAGTGTTTCCTTTTCAGTGTTGATTTTTTAATTGCATATCACTAATCTGTAAGTTTATGGTGCTAAATCAAGCCCAATTTAATTTGAAAAAAAAGAACTGAAACTGAAAGTTCAAGTTTTGACACTGGACTTTAAAAATAAGTGTTTTAAAGTTTAAATTTAATTTTGATTCAGTTGTGGATTTTTTTAAATAAATACTTTATTTTCATTTTTCACTTTCATATATGTTTTGACATGTAACAAAAGGAGGCTGAGGGTGTCCATCATTGCCTTTGTTATCAGCTTGCACTAGGTACCAAATATAAAAGCAATAACCATATATTGTACCTTTCATTCATTTGCATGTACAAGATGCGGTAGTGACAGCAAACACTGTTTGCAAGGGCTCTTGTTACATCGGTTTACGATTCTTTTAACCTTCATTTGCCGAAAAGACTTTTCATTATTCCACGCCCCTCTCAGTTGATACCACGCCCCTATGCCAAATCAGTGCCAAACTGAAACTGAAAAAAATGCAATCTGAATGTGAAAAAAATGTGAAACCAAAAAAAATAAGATTTGAAACTGTAAAAAAATTTAATCTGAATCTGAAAAACAAAGAAACTGCAGCTGAAAATATAAGACCTCAGATATCAAAATATATATGAATTCATAACTGAATCAATATTATTATTATTAAATTATTAAAATGTAAACCAAAAAAAAAAACTTATTTTTAGTTTTGATACTTTATGATGGTTCTTAAACTTCAATATCAACACTTGAACTTAGGGTTTCAATTCTTTTTTTCATATTAACAAAACTATTGGTCCTGATTTAGTACCATACAATATTACCTGTACCAGTCACCCCACCTTAAGCTATTGATTTCAGGGAGGTGGATGCCAATTTGCGGGAGACTCCCGGAACTTCTGAGTGAGATGTCTGATCTATACTATTGTCAGTAAATTGAACTGATGCCAAAGTAAGTATAATAATGTTTTCATCACATCCTACACTACATGCTCGGCAACATCTATGCCTAAGAGGCTGCTATATAAAAATAATCAGAAATTAACTACATAGACAGGAGAAAATACATTTATTTTTCATAAGAAACTTATTAAGCCTTCATAAAAGTGACACTACAATGTACAACTTTAGAAAATCAAATGCTACTATGGGCAGAACTAGTAAAATTTAAAGGTGGCATCTGTAGAAACTACAGACATATAATGCAGGTGAAATGTTTTCATGTTTTAAGGAACACATTTTAAAAACCACTAGTTGATTCTAAATTATGAACCAGACTTGCTTTTAATCTTAAATTAAGACAATTAAGAATCTTCCCTTTGATTATATCTTCATATTATACTTTGGTAATTAGCCCTTCATAAACAAGTATAACATTCAGTCACAAAATGCTCTAATGATGTGATTAAGTGGAATCGCTGTGAATGAGAATTTAACATACTTTTTATGCTCCTATCCCCCATTTTCTAATGACCCTGATGTATAGGGTTCTGACACCCATCTCTATCATCACTATCATGTAGACCATTTTATAGGGTTTCAATGATGTTCTTCTCAGATATGTCAAGTCATGTCACATTAAAACATATTTTCATCACAGTGCATTCAACAGCTGGTTTATATATCAATGTTTTCGATATTTATGTACATCAATATACCGTAAAATGCAAATGTTTTATATTATTTAAAATTTAAATGTCCATTATTTTGCTTTTAATTTATTCTGTATTTATTTGGGGTGTGAATGAACAATGGATCATTTTGGCTGTGTGATAAAGCACTATGTACTAAAGCACCATTATTTTCCCACTAAACAGAAAAAATTCTTAATGAAATGATCACACACTGTACGAAGATGTATTTATAAGCCAAGGAAATGACATCACTTTCAAGAAACATTATTGTACAGTTCTATCTCCCCAAGACTGATGCCTTGCAATTTACAAAGTTCTGCAAGCCACAAGTCATGCACTGAAATTTATCCCTTGCAGGTATGGTTACCGTCAGACACTGCAATTTGCTCCCCAACTGCCTAGAATCCTAGTAAGACATGGTAACACAACCAGACACACACATACACACACAAAGGGCAGCCTCGGTGTCCCACTGCAGCATGGTGCATTTTGTTACACCGCAGTAAAGGTAAATTACAGCCAGGAACAGGAGATTTGGCCCATTTATCAAAGTAGACTAGATTACTCACTATGCTGGGCTTTCTTTTAAATTATATACTTTTTCACATGTGGGAAAAACTAATCCAGTCTGCTCCTGTGTATACTATAAAGTGCTCTAACAGTGCCTTTAGACAATTTTCTGGGAATCAGCTGTATGATTGAAAATGTGTCACAGGCCTGCTGACATTGCCCCTGGCTCGCCAGCACACACCTGTGACCCTCTTATTGTATTTGAGCATGTTTAACTTGGGGTGGAGGCAGCAGTGGCAAAGTCGCAGCTCTCCCGTGCCAGAATCAGGCATGCAGTCCTGCTTAACGGCAAACAGCCACAGCTAAACCATCTAGCTGAAGAAGCTGCTGTTCAGTCATGGGGGGGGGGGGGGGGAGGAGATTGAGGGAGTGGGGAGATAGATACACGCATCATATTTTTCCCCTTTGAGGGTGTTTTTAAATCAAGGAGCAGAGTCAAGCAATTCACATCAAACAGCAAAACAAGGTCAGCATCTCGGCGTGAACACATACATGATACTGCAACTAAGCCCCTGTGGCCCAGAGGCTTTCTACTCATTTGCCAAAAATCGACAGGGAAAAACACTGTCTTTTCAACTTAATGATCTAAGAAGAATGGGGAGGTAAAGTGGGAAGTCAGAAGCGTGTGGACAAGGCTGGGGGAAGCGTAGGCTCCACTGGGCATCGCAAAAACAGATTCTCCTGTACTTTTTTCACCACCACTGGAGGGAATTCAATGAGCTTGTCTGGAAATTAAAATGAGCAAGCAGATGATTCATGGCTGTAAGTGACTGATTAATCTGAGCAGCCTGGGCTGTGCCTTTTACCGCAAAACCACATCAACCACATGATGCTTCACCTGACGTGTTTATTGGAACTTTACATTGACTCAGGAGGGGTCCGCGGGTGATTTAGAAGAGGTTTTATGGATGTCAGCTGAGGTACTAAGGTGAATGACATTTACAAGTAAATTCTCCCACGTGCCAGGCCCATTTGATAAAACACACTGCCAATCTCTTTGTCCTCCAGCTGAAAACTGACCAGCTCTCCACATCTCTCAGGAAAGGTATAAATCTGCACTGGACAGGGTGACGGCCAAGCACCTGCTGTTAACCCCCATCCACTTTCCACAGTGAGTCTGCTTCATGAGAAGCTCTCAGTTCTTAATCATAAGTTGCTGGAAATCTGAATCACTGTACATGATTTTACCTCAGGGGTGCAGATGGTGGGGGGATGGGAGGGGCACGTCCCCCCCCCCCATTTATATAGAGGCTCTGGTCCGCCCCCCTCCCACTTTTGAGGGGTAAAAATAACAAAATTTTGATAAGTTGCATCCCTGAATAGGGCTGTATACTGTGACGTTTGAACTCATCAAACTGTGTCGACCATCACAAACTACTCATAGCACGTGTTTGCTGCAGGTAGGAGTACACTCAC
>JAAGVU020000025.1:5588053-5618156 GCA_011763525.2 Mormyrus iriodes
GTTAGAATAAAGCTGTAAATCTATGAATGTGTCCTCACATAATATGTAACATTACAGCATACTGGTGCTCAGTAAATGTAAAGATGCAAAAAATTGTAGCGAAATCTTTTGTTTATGCTATTGTCTAATGGGCCATTTCTGGGTGATTGGCAATTCCATACCAGCCAACAATGTAACAGTGTATATATGTCGGCGAGTGTCAATCAAAATGTGTAGTATATTAAATCAGGCCGAATGCCTCATCAAACCTGGCTGGATAAGCTTAAGAGTAGAGACCTTTTACTCACTGTTTGGTTCCCCCCATTTCAAAAATCTCTCCTGCACCCCTGTTTTACCTTATGATATTCCAACAAAGAATGTATGTTTGTTCTTCATACAGTAGATAAATATACAGCTCTGGAAAAAATTAAAAGCTCACTCTATTTTAAAAAAAAATCTGCATTCTTAAATCCTGGTGTAATCCTGGTTCTGATGAGTCAAGGCTCAAAGTTTCTAAGACAGCAGTACACAAGAACAAGATGAAGCAGGAGACACAGACAATGTCCAAAAACCAGCCATATTGAGGGCAGAAGCAAAACTCCAATGGCAGACAGGACCACTAACTTACCCAACAGTGCCTCATAAATCGGTGGATGACCTCAAGTGACTTTCAAAAAGAATGGGAAATATTAAGTGGTGTGAAGTGCACTGCTAGGACAATTAGGACTGCTAGAACTTCTAGAAGCTCTTTAAGATCCATAAAGCAAGGAAGAAGCCCTTCATCAATGAGATGCAGGGAAGAGCCAGTTTGGAGTTTGCAAAGAAATTTTTTTTTTTTGAACATATCGACCTTTTTAACTGTTTCAGCTAAAAGCCCCTTTTCTTCATTAGCTAATTGTGTAACTGTTTTCAGACCATGTAACTGTGCTATTAATCTAGACTAAGAAATAGATCTCCTAGTTTCACAGCACACAGCACAGAACACAAACTTTTGCAGTCAACTTTGGTTCTGCATTTGTCATCCACCTGAATAATTAACGACTACATGCAGCCTGCCGGCCACCTGGAGAGTTCACCACCCCACCCAATTACAGACACTGTCTACCTTCCCAACAGGTCACAAATAGCTCAACCATGGCATTCCGATCACTCCCCTTCAGGTGACTCCCTCCCCAACAGGCACGCCTCCATTCTGCATCAGCTCAACTTTTATTTTGGCTGTCAGAAACCAGCTCACTACGGAGTACTTGTTTATTTCAAAACAATGCGTCAAATCTGGCAACAACCATGGACAAAGCATACGTTTTGCAAAGCATGATGGATTATGATAAAAAGTCAAGCGGGCAAGATGGTGGGCGGTTTTCATAGAACATGGCACTTGTGAATTATGCAGATCATATCTGTCTGATATTGGAAGAGGCTACTGGTTATTTTACCATTGTTAAATTAAACTGACTTCATGTAATGGAGAAACAAAGGAGGTAGACATAGCAAAATAAACAAACATATTCTAGCCCACCTTAAAAATAACCACTGTCAAGGTTGAATAACAGCTGGCCCCCGGGGTCAATGTCACAGCAAAAAACAAAGACCTCACAAACATGTACCTGGCATGAGGGATGGCTTATTACAGGTGAGCAGACACTTCAGCCCTTTTATTCTTTTGTACGATAAAGTCATGCCATCATTTTCAAGATACAATATCATTTTAAAACATTTCCAGTCACGTCTCAATCACCAAGAAATGATGAGATGCCCTGTGAAAGGCAGCAGTAGCAGGAGCCCAAATCATGGGGGGAACCATATCTTTCATTCCACTACAGAGAAGGGATCCTAAATCCTTACTGGCCAAAGTGTAGCCATCAAATTCATAATAATACCAAATCAACTGATCAGCTTTTCAAATTAATACCAATCGACTGAGGAGCTTTCATCCAAAATAATGTTTTTTTGACAGCTTTGAGAACGATAAATGGCTTCAAGTTTATTCAATGTAATGTTTTGGTTTTTCTTCGTATCATCTGCAATCACACACAGCAAATGCTAGGACAACAATACAGCGAAAGGAAGAGAAATTTCTCCCATTGCTTATTCTCCCAGCACATAGAGTGCAACAGGGGCATCTCTGATGAAACCCATCATGCTCAGTGTTAAGACAATGAATTATTAAGCACAGTCTGCTGTCCTACATCAAACCTGCACACTCTGAGACATCTCATGGGAGCAACGGGGTGCCACCCAATCTGTACACAATTCCAACAGTACATTTATACATTTGCACTCTCTATCGGTCAGAGATGTGCAGAAACAGACTCTCTGAGTGAGAAATGCCACCTTCCTTGAAACATAAAAATAGAACATATTCAGCTTTAGGAACAGAACAAGTATCTGTTGTGTTCTGTCTAAAGGGGGCTACAAAGTAACCAGCTGAAAGAAGCAGGTGGTCATTGACCACAGCAAACAAATTAATACAACTCCAGTTTCTCTGTACAGATCCATAACGGATAAATTATAAAAGGTATAAATACTTCAAACCTTTTGCTTTAACATCTGAATATTGTTTTGTTAGTATCCGCTATTAGCTTTAAAACATTGCCAATGAAATGCTAAACTAACTATTCTAAAAGTCAATTAATCATATTTAAATTTATATTAGCAGTATGATTTGTAATATCTCTAAATTCAATGCATAAATTTAGATTTAGGCATTTCTGCTTAGATAAGGAAGCTGGGAAAAGAATAAATAGTATTTTCCTCTACATTAAAGAGAATTACACACTGGGCTAAGAAATGACTTAATCATTATGATTCATACTTATGTCACCTGGAATCCCAGTGACCTTCAATTTCCAACAATCAGACTATTTACTCAACTTAAATTAAAGTTTTAATTTGAGTTAAAAGACATTCTAAAAAAATCCTTTTAATAGGATGGCAGTCTGGAGATGTAAAGAGATAGTACTCCCATTGCTCTGGGTCAAGGAGGGAAAACTGTATCGGAAGAGAGTCTATCAAACCAGAATTTTTTTCTTAAATGTAGAGGGAACAAAAATGTTTGAATTTTATGATTGGTGTAATAGGTTTCCTTTGACTGCCTAATGTGAGTAAAAGCTTTTTTTTAATGGCTAACCATTAAGTTTATTCTAACTGAAATACTGGAGTCTGGGGTACCTTGCTCTTGAAGGCAACTGCAGACCACAGTGAATGCTGAAGAAGGCACGGCTGAAACGGAGAGGTGCATCACAGTCTCTCAAAATTGGATTCAAGCTACATTACTAGGGCACATTTGGTGAAGGTAGGGTCAGCAGTATCAATGTTCAATTAGGCTGGGGGCTGTTTGTTTGTGTGCAGTGGTAGTTTCTTTTTCAATTCTCCATTATGCTTACAATCTTCCCTGTCATATTTGATTTGCTGTGTGATGTAACAAAGGAGACAGGATCTATGGACAAGTCACTCATGGCAAAGGCAGATAGGAGGGAAGATCCATTCAGCCAAGGGAAGGGGAGAAGCCCTTCATTATTTGTTGTGGAACATCACTTCGAGTGGATGTGGCTTTAATTATTTTCATTTTACTGTTCTAAAAAAGCCTCTGAATCTTATTAAGTTTAAAGAAGAGAAATAACATCCTATTACTTTAAAGAACACAGTAGGTGATGCATATATTGAATTTCAGCCAAATTACTTGCTGCAATTAAAGATATGCTTCTGTTTTTTGCAGGCTTATTTGAGGGCAAACACATCAACAGGGTAATAAACACAAGCTTTTCCAGCAACCATTAAAATAAGAAAATTCTGCAAACATTCAGTTAAAGCCTATGAAGGATGGTGTCATGTTTAAGGTGTGCATGCCTTGGGACCTGAGGCTTACCATAAGTCACACTGGATAAGCAGTTATAGAAAGGTTATATTATCCAAATTAACCCAGAATACAACAAAATAACCCAGAATTTTAAGATCTCAGATTTATTTTGACAATATCTGTATACACTTATATCTCTTTTTGTCTACCAAAGAAGAATGATCACATGTAATGAATCTTATTTTTGTTGGCTCTTAAATACAAAACATGCATGTATATACAGTATGTTCTCATAGAAGTTCTGACCGTGGAGGATGGTTACTGTAACTTTTCTGTCAGTGAGGTGGTTAAGTTAGTCAAGGTATCCCATTCTACTCATTAAACAGATGTCTAGTACCAGTCTGTCAATCAGCTGTCACCTCCTGCCAGACAGGGAGACCTTGCCTGTACATTCAATGCATGGAATCTGCAGGAACAATAATACAAAATAAAATAAAAATCTATTAGAAAGCAATAAATGAAACTTCATGGTTTCCGGTTGACCAAAAGAGGGAATCCACAAATAGTATGATACAGCATTTTAAACTAATAAATATAACTGTAAATACAGAGAAAATACTGAGAAAACTATATACATTTTATGAACACCGTGTTTGATTCAGGGATAACATATCAGTTTCAGTGAAAGCATCACCTAAAGCACTGCTTCAAAATGTAGGAAATAATGTTTGTTGAGTCTATTTTATCTATAATGCCTCAGACATTTTAACACAATTGATAAACAACGGCCCATTTCCCTTAAAAAAAACATTTACATTAACTGTCTCTTTAACACTGAGCCCCAGATGCTTCAGAAAAATCATCAAATCTGGCTTCTTCTTGCATTTTTAAGACTTTAATTGAGCAAAATCAGGGAGAACTGAAGTTGTAAATATCATCCTAAAGTACAGCATCTGAAGTATTTTACCTGCTATAATGATCTTTTAAAATGAAGTCAAACTGAAAGGATATTAAATGTAGGGTACTACCCTTTTTTAACTTAAATACAAGTTAATATTCCAACTTTAATCATGTAATACCAATATGTTTTTAAAGTTAAGCTGAGCTGTCAGATACCCATGTTAGTGTGCAGGCTAATAATGCCACTGATCTGTGCAAAACAGTGCTGACAGCAAATCATTTGCATTTCACTTGTAATGGTGAACTTATACTTGGCATTGGATCTGGCTCAGCAGAATACAAGTAGCCTAGAGGTCTAGAACATGTCTCTTTGCTCATTTTGTTGACAACATTTTAATAAAACATGTCAACACTTGTTTTTAAATACGTCTTTAAAGATCAACGCTAACAACAAGCACAGCAATCCCATCATGATTTTGGTTACTATTAAATAGGAATATACACCGATGAGCCAGAATATTATGACCACTCCCACATGATATAAATAATGTTGATAATCTTGTTAAAAACCGTGCACATAAAGATCTGGAATATATTAGACAGTAAGCCTGCTTTCAGTACTCATGGTAAATGCGTTGAATGCAAAAGAAACTTGTCAAATTGTTATGGCCAGACAATGGCGCTCACGGTTGGCTGCGGTGAGTACCCACTGAGGATGGTCTGAAGAGGGAAACCCCATGAACCACAGAGAAGGTGTTGGGCGGTCAAGACTTGTTGATGTAAGATATCGCTATACCGATATAAGTTATCCCATCTGGTACATACCAACAGAAGGGCTACTGTGGCAAAAATCACAGATAATTTTAATGGTGGTCACGGGAGGAATGTGTCACAATACATAGTGCATTGAGGTTTCAGAACTTCCTTGGTCTGGGCATGTAACACACGCCCATTTTTCAGATTTTCATTATGTAATGTTTCAGTATTGATTAAATACTGTTTTAAAGTGTACCATAATCACCAAGGTACTCTGAACATGACGTAAGCTAAAGGACGTGTGCTTTCTCAAATTTATAAGGTTTTACACGCATTTGTTTTTTTTTAATGTATTATATACATATTGTCACACACATTGCTTTAGTTATTACTATTTATTCCAATTATTCAATTTAAATACGTGAGCAAATATAATACATTTATATACATAAATACTTAAATGATTTCTAAGCAATTTCTTGCAGGTATTTCTGCATATATATTTTTCCAGTTGTTATACAGCACTGCATGTTTGTTTTATATTTTTACAATACAAGTCCTAGCACAATAAAAAAAATATTGTACACTTTGTCATGTTTCCTAACATATCAAATTATTTTGGCAGATCGGACATTAAATTTGATTGTTAAATATATTGGAGTAGGGCCTTTTATTCATTTTGGAAGTTTATAAGAAAGACTTCAGATTGCCAAATGCAAATTTCTGATTCTTTCTTAAAATATAACTGTATATGTCTGGCCTTCTTCCATCACAGTGGGTTTAATTCAGCCAGGATGTCTCAGTTAGCAACGGTACCTCCTACACATCACTGAGGTGTCGGTCGAAAATGAGCGAGAATGGCACTGCTCTTCCAAAGGCGTTACTTTTGCTGCACAACACCTAACCTGTGCAGTGTGAAGAAAGTGGCCAGCTTGGGAACGTATGCATCAGATGTCTTCAGGGCACTCTGGGAGCTTGTTTACAGCCTTTGTTCACTTAGCGTTCATCTCTGGGCTAAAAGTGTACAGCTTTAAGAGCAGATCCCTTCCTGGCATCTTGGTGGAAGGTTTATGCAGCCCCGTGGCTGGCACTGCCTCTCTGATTACTGGACAGGGCTCAAGAGCGTATTAGAGCCTGGCAACTCAAATCATACAAGTACACCCAAACTGTTTGGCTTCAGTCAATGAGTTTATCTCAGGCTGATGCCAGGACACTATAACGCCTCCTGCTCCTAGCCTAACTGTGCTGTCCAAGGTTAACTGTCAGATTTTGAACTTTGGCAGCAGCTATCACCTCTTTCCATGGAGCTGACAAGAGTCAGAGTGTGCAAGTTTCATAAGACGAACGGAGATGAGCTAAGGTAACCCCACAAACATACTGCAAAGCTGGCTTACCACCATCATGAGCATTTCGTCATAGAAGATCACGGTGAATCTGAGAGCCCTGACTGTCAACACCCACCACAGAAGTAGACACAAGCATTCAGTGCGTGAATCACATTTGCATCTGCAATCAACTTCATGGGCTTTTCACAGATTGCTCATTTGCACGCAACATTCATTTCCATTGTGATATTTGGCCCTCACCCCATGCAAATGTCTTGCTGAATGACTTCAGGTTAAACACAGTAATAAATGGACTTCATAGGTCTGCTATGTACTCAAGAAAGTACAATCACAGGAAGAACCAAATTTTTGGACACAGAATGTCAGAGAACATGTACTCCTCGCAGGTTTTGCTTTTCTGTAGTCTTTAATCTGACTCATTGGAAGGCCTACAGATGATCCATCCTTGGATATGGACTGAGGGATCATACACTATGCTGCAACCCCAATAAAAATCCATATGAAACCAAAAAGCTCCCATCATACAAGTTGCAACAGCAGCCATAAGCTTCAAATGATTCAGAATGCAACTCAGGTCAGAACATTCTCATCCTGCTGAAATTAAACCACTCTCATAGGTTTCTCTGTGACTGAAATAATTACTTTTATATTACTTTTAGCACCGCCATAATTGCAGCAGCAGACAGAAAAAGTAATTTCCTCTATTAAGGAGAGCAACATGTCTGAATGGAAAGCAAAGGAAAAACAAAAAAAATGCTTTAAAAAAGTTGAAAGAGCAGCAATCAGGAGATGAAATTTTGAAAAAAAAATGACTCATAGTATGGGATTAACTGCAGGAAATAATGCGTTAAAATACACAAAACTATCATGTAATCCATTTTTAAATAAAACATGAACTGAGCGTTGTGTTCAGAAACTTCCATACTTTTTTCATAAAATAATAAATCCTGATCCCCTTTTGTGTCAGTATCTAGGAAACAACTTTTAAAGTATAGAATTATACTCCTTCAAAATTTACCTGCTCAGAACTTTCAGCATATTGCCCTAATCAGTTGCTGTAGCTTCAGTCAGAGAAAGCAACGCATTAACTTTTCATTTTCCATGGAAAGAATAAACCTACATGGAAAGAGTTTATGATTATGTTATGATCAGTGTAAATGTAAAATAAGTGTGACACTGGTTTTGAGCTAATAAGCATTCCAAAACATCCCTTTCCACAAGTAAAACATAGAAGTATACAGTTGAATTGTAATGTTTATTTGAGAAAATAAAATTCTAGATACTCTCTTTCAACATAATGACATTTTCTCTAGATTCTCTTCTCATTTCCAGGTCAGAATTTCTGAATGACACTGCCCTGTACTTACACAGAAGTAGAAATAGTTCACTAATTCATATTTATGCCTTCAGTCTAGCCAGCTCTCAATGTGTGAGACTGGACAACTCAAGGTTTCTGTTTTTTTTTTTTCCCCCTGCTCCCTTAGTAGAAAAGGCTGAACCATGAAGGGTGAGTGTGTCAGTGAATGCATCATAGGCCTGTACATTTACATTCCCTTTCAGAAAGCTGAGAAGCTCACTAAATCACCAAGGATCCTGTATTCCTACAGGTCTCAAAGATGGCTTCCTATTCCCCTTGCTTACTTGCTGACTGAACCATTTAACCTTTCTTACAAAGCATCTGCCTTTCTTTACCTTTTTTTCTTAAGATTTTCTTTAATTTAGTGAATATTTTAATGCATTTTTAAATAAAGTCAAACTTAATATTCAAACGGCGCTTATCACTGTTTCTTTGCAAAGCAGGCCATAAATATTAATGAGGCCTCGCTCAGACCTGAAAGGGCTGGCTGCGCCTCGACTCTCTCCTTTAAGAAAGAGGGTTTATCACAAATAAAAAAAAAATCCTGTGTAATTTTTCACAGAAATAATTGCCCTGCATGTGGTAAATGGTGTTATTTTCTGGTATTTAAAAGTTTGGCAGGGCTCCGCATGTAATGACTCGCTGGCTCAGGCTAATGCTGGCAAACAGACAGGGAAAAGCAGGGCTGCGCGTCAGAGAGGTAACCACAAAACTAACTGCAGCTACCCAGCTGGAAGGCTTTAAAGTCTAAAAACACTGGGAGCCGTTATCCGCTGCTTTCAGCAACACGGGACCATATCTGGAAATCACCTTACTGAGGGCCAAAAGAGCCACTACGTTTCACAACGGCAAACACGCCTCACCCCTTTCAGGGACAGAAGCACCATGATTTTTACAACATGTCAAATTACTAGAAATATCAAACGGCTAACACTCACTGCCTCACCCTCTTCCAAGGGGCATGGTAGGTAGTGTTAAAATTTAGAAACACCACGCTTAAAGAAACTTACGTCAGAAATAATTAATTAATATTCCTGAAAATTATGTTTCTTCATCCAGACATCAGAGAGGAAATACTGGATGGCACATCTGTTGTGTAGTCAAAAACGTAAATTACAACCAAGCATTTTACCACATAGAAATGTTTCTGTTCATTTGTAAATAGCAAAGGAATTACCGTCCCAATTACATCATGAAAAGTATCAACCATAAGGTATGTTCCCCTATACTGTCAGTTAGTATGTAGTAATATTAATGTACAAATATTTAACGAAGCCACAATCTCTGAGTAAGAGTATGGCTGCATTATTATGCACATATGGCATTTTCACCTGGGTCAGTCTTATAACCAAGGCTAACTGAATGGAAAAAGAAAACACCGTACTTTGATACCATACAATAATGTGAATGTGAGGATGATTTCCATATTTCATCAGACACCCACATTACAAAACCACATACTTTGTTTATATTACCTTTCACAAGTCGCATCCATCCTGCAGTAGGTTTATTATGAACTACAATTTATGCTGCAAATAATATTTCCAAGTAGAATTTTGGTAAAGTGGATTTTGGTCCATTCAACTAGTCCAGAATGAAATGGATACTTGTCAGAAAGTTCCACTACAAAAATCACTGTTTTTTTGTTTTAACATGTCGGATAAAGTATTTTCTGGGAGAAACTCTATATATATATATATATATATATATATATATATAAACTGTAGGTTAAGCAGCAGTGATTTTGGTAACAAACAGTAGATATAAGCTCTTGCTAGGGAAAATCACTAACATACTGTAAAAGCTATGCAGTTATGAAAAAATGTGGAGTAGAGCAAGACGAAATATACATTTACAATTGCATTCCCCTACAAGCATATTTTTTACAGCTACCAAATGTATACGCATACATAACCTGCTTTAAACAAGGCAATGATCAAAAAGTGAAACCTTATAATCGTAAAACCTTTAATTTACCTGACCTCTTATGTCAGGCAGAAATAAAAATGCTTTTTTATATGAACAGTCATAGTATACGGTGTGTCCCGCCAATTTTGTTTATTTTTGATAGGGGAAACTCCAGGATGAGCAGTATTTGGCTCTCAGGTGACTTAGTTGACACATTTATTTTTTCTGGGTAACCATCTGGGAACATGCCTGCCACAGCTGCATTTTGAGACATGGAGTAAAGTGATCCTCATTTAGCTAAAATGTTTCCATGCAAAACGCAAACAACCTACTAGCAGTATTAATGTATGCTGTATAAAACTCTCCGCATTATACAGTTAAAATTAATAGTATAATGAAGTCACTGCCGGACTCTAACTACTTGTTTGCAGTGGCCACATGTCCTCCGCTGTCGTCCAGGAGACAGACTTGTGCATGGGGCCAAAACACATTGTTTAGGTATAGACGGTTGTTGTTACAGTAGACTGATATTTTAGATACACCAGATGCTTAACAAATAATTCCAGATTATCTGAACACTAATTTTAATTTAACATACTTAATCAGAATTACCACCTCATCTATTGATATAGGTTGATCTCTTAATAGATATATAAACTATACAGTACCAATATATATCTTGCCATAAACATGTCAAAAGTAGAACAGTTCCACTCTATAAAACATAAATGAGCTACTGTGAGCTACACATTCATTATGTTTTCCCTTCTTTTTGACATGCAGAATATAGGCCACCTGTTTAATTGCCAGCATTTGTAAAATTTTCCAGCTCAGGACAGACATTTTCCTCAAATAAGCCTGCTCATAAAACATATTTTGGCAACTTCTATTATGCTGTATTTACAACAAAGCCCTACTTTTCACAGCTCTTTTACTTACCATTACTAAAGATCTCAGACTTTAATGTATTTATGATGATTTTCATTTGTAATACAGTTGACTATAAATTATCTATTACCAGGTCAAACAATTCCAAAAAGTGCCTGCTAAACTGGCTAAATAAAATTTGAGAAAGTTGGTGATTATAAAAGGCATCTTCTGTTATATGTGATAATGCACAGACCAAACATATTGCCCTGTTTCAGTAAAAAAAAAAGTATTTTTCATTTCCAGCTTTTCAAACAGCTCACATATGCTAGTGTTTATGCAACAAAACTAATAACTAAAAAGAAACTACTGTGACTTACTGCCAACTATTTGTTGTACTTCAACCTCATTTTAAGTGCAATTACAAATTATAACGCAGTTAGTTTGTTTATGTCTATCTGAAGTTCATTTTAAATTTATTTTTGGCACAAAGGCTACAAGTGCATCCAGTTCCGAGTGGCTGGGAACTGAACAGTTCAATTTAAATGTCCTGTAATATACATACTAATTAGCTGCAAAGAAATGAAATCTTAGCTAGCATGTTAAATCTGCTACATGACAGTATAATTTGACTTCTTAAAAGGATTATGCAAATCACAGCTCATCATCGCATAAGAAGACTGAGAAAGGTGACAGCTAATTTATACGTAATGCACTTTTCAGAAACTTCAGAAAGCTCTGCACCTGGCTATCAGCTCTTTCTTACTATAAAACTTGTATACATTAGGGCTTGTTTACCTTGCAGCTGTAATTCTTGTTTTTTTTTTCTAATTTTCTTCAAACTTCTGATTTCAAGTGCCTACATTTTCAATATAACTGTCTCAGGAGCTACTAAAAGTCATATGATGCAATGTTTAAATATTTTAAGGTTACGGTGGGGAAAAAAAGCATTGGAAAATAAAATAAATTTCTTAACAACATGTCCAGTGATGTCAGTGGTAGGGAATGTATATAGTTACTAATCAGAATGTTTATAAAAAATGAAATGAAAGAATAAATATAGTTGCAATATCACTGTAATTTTCTGGTGCAGCCTCAATTTAAAGTGTTAATTCCACCAGCCTATATCAAGTAAAACTCTTGGTTCTGTATTTCGTTAGCCACAAGCTCCTATCCAGAAAAGCAAACCATGGAAGAATATACATACATTTGACTTCTATTAATAGTTTCCTTTTTAAAATTAGACTGTTGCACTTCAAAGAACTGTACGATGCATTTGCAACTAATAGTTTGCCTCCTTATCTAATTATTGCTTATACAGTGTATTGTTGGTAATTTTTAACACACTCATCAAGATTTAAATAATTTGTTACAAGTAAGTCAAATCTACACTAGGAAAAACAGAGAGAGATGGTTAGAGGCATAGTAGTAAATTGTTCCATTTTTGCAGGTAATCTAAATGCAAACTAGAAGCAACTTATCATGAGAATGGATTTTCCACCATCTGGTCAAATAACAGGGGATTTGTCTAGTGGCAAGCAAAGAATGGAATGATGGGAGAAAGATTAGCGGGCAAGTCCTACAGTTGGCTAAAATGTATTTTGTGCAAACAAGAACAGATGACGCCTTAACAATTACACCTGTCAAAAACTCCAGAAAGCAATCCATCTCTTCACAGTTCAGCTGAAAACAGGTGACTTCATAGCTCTATATTTATACACACACACACACACACACACACACACATACACACACTTTTTTTTTTTTTTTCAAATGCCAGCAAACATTTTGATACATGATGACCATGGAAGCCACATTTCACTTTTATGCATAACCAAAACTTGGATCTTGCTATTCACTCAGAAATTCAACAAAAATATTTTTAAGGAGCAAGGATAGAGATAAGAACTACTGCACATATTTATGCTGTTTTTGTGAAGTAGTTACGAGGCACAAAGTACGCTCACCCAGGATCTTTTTTTAATGATCAAAGGAAAGCAGTTTTTTTTTTGTGTCTCTGTGTCACTAACAGCTTCTTGGCCTATGAAGACTTTCTTTTATGAAAGGCGCTAACCGCTGCACAGCAAACTCAAAGCCGTAATTGTTAACAATTTATCTTGTCCATCTCCTCCTTGAAAACAAGCCCACACAGCCTCTTAGTTGTTTTTGCTGGATTCAAAGGACCCCTGTGTTAATGGCATCCTCATAAGGAAAATTCCATTTATTTGCTGGCCTTGGGTCTGTAGCACTGATAAAATGTATTTAAGGTCCTGTAAAAAAGTGCAGAAAATAATTTCTGGAAAGCATGTACAATAGAGGAAAAAGCACCGACCTGGTTTGTTAAAGTCACTATGAAACATGGACACAATTCATTAAGAATAATTAAGCTTTTGAGTAAGGAAAACATTGCTGAAAATAGATAGAACCTTGAGCAAGCACCTTTACCTTGTGAGACCAATTAAATTACATTATGTTCTCCACACGACATGAAGGCCATGTGCCCTACAGGGCAACAACAGATTAGGGAAAAGGGGATGTATATTCAAGGCAGCAAGAAGCTACATTTATAGCTGGGCATGTGACACCCACACACACATGCTACCAAAACACACATTCCCCAAAGAGCAAATGTTGATAACAGAGCCCATATTCAGGCGCATATGCCGGGTTTCGGCTGCTCTCATGTGAGCTGACTGTGACAGTTGTCGTAGAGCAGATACCGTGGGTTACAGTGGCTTGGGGCCTACTAATGGGAGGGCTGAGGGACTAATCCTCTGCTTAGCTCCAGTGACAGAGCCAGGCTCCCCACGCCCCACGCAGCCCATTGTGTGTGGCACCTCATGACAAAAGGCATTACGCTTAGCTCACAGGGGCCCACGGGGACAAACACATCCCCCACCCCAAACGCAGCACACAGCCAGAGTATGTCGTCCAACAGCTATAGGCAAGAAGTTGGCGATGCGATCTGGTTTTCCCCTCATGGCCACACAAATTTACATGACTTCTTATATCAGTGAACATGGCATCACACCAGGCACTCATTTTCTTGCCCATTTTCAATTTTAATTTCATTTCATACCGATAATGGAACAATTATCAATGCACTGCAAAATAACCCGCAAAAATCATATTTTGATAATGCTCTATTTTAGAACTTGTTATTTTGCTTCCAATCTTTTGCTCCTGCTTTAAAGACTTTCCCAAAAAAAACATAAATTCAGTTACATGTGAATCAAAAGTAGCATTTCATTATGGGATATTCTTATGCATATGCAGAATTAAGCAATATTCTCTAACTGGACTTACAAATGGCTCAAATATCTTATTGTAGCTCTTTCTTGTTATAATGTTTGATAATTTAACTACAGACAATTGCTGATGTTTTCTGAATGTGAATATGTAAGTTCCCCAAAGTATTGCTACGAAGTATGTATCTTCTAGCAAAGCAAATTCTATACCTGCTCTTCCTTCTCATCCCAAATACGAGTCATTCTGCTTGTGAGGTGTTAAATTTTTCTCCCACAGCATTTATTCTATGCTTTTTTATTTGACCTTAATTAATATTAATAATGCAGCTTAGGATGCCATAATTAATTCTACAAACTATTTTATTTAATTTTACAATACAATGCATTTAATTAATTGCTATAATCCCATACCGTACATACATTACCTGTTCTGTTTCTCCTGTGCTAGAATTCTACAAATAATATTGTGTATACCCTTATTACTTGTACTACTACATATTTATAAAAAGTTTTATGTCTGCACAAGTAAAACTAATTATGTAACTTAAGATCAGGCAAGATCTACCAAAAAGGTACACCACAGTCACAGCTGGAATTGGCTTCAGTCTACACAAAGTACTTCTTGTTGTTATCACTGTTCAGCCTATACCTGGGAAGATTTCAGACGAAAAGTAAGAAATTTTAAGAGTATTTTTGACCCTGAGCCCAAGTCCATGATGATATGTCCACTAGCCCCTGCCCTCACATCACAAAAATGACCAGTTAACCATACGTCAACCTGACACACAGCCATGCGGAATTAAGAGCCCCTGTCACGTGCTGGTCGTTCCCATCTACAGCATCTGGGGCAGAGCTCCAGAGCAGCAGAGAGCATGGCAGCTCCTTTACCAGGCAATAATCAATAATAAAGAGCACCACACCTTTCATGTGATGTATAATTATAACACGGGGCAAAGTGAGCGCCACTTTAAAACCGAGTCAGACAGTTTTCACAGAAGTGTTGTCCGACCCCAATGGCTTGTTTTTCGTGCGCCTAAGCTGTTCAAACCAATTGCTGTTCAGCGTGAAAGCAGCAATCGGGGTCAGTGAGTAGGTCAGGAGGAAAGATATAGTGTATTGATTTCCCACCAGGAGCAGGGCCTCCACAGGGCACAGTGGTAGGGTTGAGGAGCCAAGCGGCACGCCTCATTCCAATCGGGGAGAGCGGTTCAAAGGCCGAGCGCTTTTCATTTGGAGTCATGATGAATTGGGCACTGATGAATTCTAGTGTAGAACTCGAGCCTGAGCAGCACCCCGAAGCCCGAAACACGAAGGGGAGGCTGGAAGATTACACAACAGTGAACCCCATTGCCTTCAAACGCAAGTCATAAACAAGGAACAATGGGAAACAACTGCCACCCAATGGAAAAGCATTGGCCATTGGTGCTTAATTTTGCCAGAGCCACGACCAGTCTGTGGGATGTAAGCTACAACAATGTAGGTTTATTCTGCCCCTTTTATTGAAGGGGACGGCAGACTCAATAAACACACCAAATGTGACAGCACGTGCGATTAATCTGAGTGGCTTTAAATGACTTTACTAAATCATTTGGCTCTCTGTGTCACCATCAAAGCCACACAAAACCTCCCATTCCGATTGGCTGAGCACAGAACCTGTATCACAGCGCCATTATTGACAGAGATTCTGAACACCAGCACACCGACACAATAGATGGGGAGGAATTCTCCACTGTGTCTGAACCGCACAGGCTAAAAGCAATGATGGGAGTTTTTTGCATGTTCTTACATATTATGAAATATTCCCCTGGAATCACAGTGGGCTGAATGCATGATTCATATGACAAATGACAGCACTTGGGCACAGAAGGCTCCTCATGTCAGCGGCTCAGGAGTATTGTTATGACTGCCTTACAAGTCGTGCAATTACCGGTCATGCAATATTCACTCAGGATGTCGGCAAATCCTTGACAGATTAAGAAGCCATTTGCTGGATTTGACTGCTCACAGAGTATGCAGGCACATTCGAAGCAGACCGGATTACTTGAATTTGATCATATAGTCACCCAGACCATACCAGTTATAAAAAGCATGTCACTAAGTTAGAATATCATGACCCTGCAATATAAAGATAAATAACAGAATTAAACATATGATATTAGTTATTAGATATTAGAAAAATAGTTGCATACATGTTATCAGACTATAGTAATATATAGGTAATATGTGTTATCAGAGTACAGTATATAGAATACTATCCACAAAGGTTTTACAATCATAGGTTAATGTAGATATAACTATGTTATCCATGCAAATTTGCCCTTTACAAATTTTTCTTGATTCTATCACATCACACTGCATTTGTGCTTCTTTCTTCATCTCCCTTTCACTGCTATTGTGAAAATTGATCAATTCAGCATCCAAGCATGCACATGGGTACCAGCTGGATACAAGCACAATCTTTTATTTAAACTATAAAACCAGTGACTGTCATTTAGTACTGGTCACATTGTAATTAAAAAATATTTCTTAAAGGTATTGGTACAAAACTATTAGAAGGTGGTATCGATGTTTATTAATCCATTAGTATGATTGTATTCAATACATTTTTTTATGTTACTACTGCTAAAATTATTTATTCTATTCAGGTCTATATGCAGAAACATGTACTTTATATCCTATAAAACTGAAAAGGAGTTTATTTTATTTTTAATAGGTAAAGAAATGCTAAAAGTTTTGATATCATTCTGTGCATTAAATTGATATCCCTGAAGATTCTGCACCTAGGATCTTATGGAGTCATGGTTCTTCTATATCATATTTGTTGTCCTAAAACCTAATCTTCATTTTAATCTCTTGCCTTTCCAAACTCCTGCTTTTATTCAGACCACAAAGCTAATCAAGATAGATGCAGAACGTTTGGACTCAATGTGGGAAGCCAAGGCAAACGTAACTGAGAAGCAGTTTAGCAGATGAGCCATCTTGGCAAAGAAGAGTAGATCAATCCAAATCAGGCAGCAAAACATCCTTCAAATAATAACAAATGCAATAAAATAAATGAAGAATGTTTCAACCAGATGATTCAAACATTTTTCATAGAATCAGTCAACACCAGGTTGAGCTAGTGAGACAAGACTTTTATTTTAAGTACATATACATATATAGCTAATGGGGATCTGGGATTCAAGTGACAACAGAAGCAACAACTGCTAACCAATTCAATCAATTCCTGAATCAAAATTAAATCCCAGGAAATGTACCGCTATAAGAAGCTAATTGAAAAGATCTGATGTAAGAAAGTCCTAATTAAGAGTATTATCTATTACTAGAATTTTATCTATTATTAATTATTTTAACGTTCTATACTTATTCTTCAATCAAATTAACATACTTTGGCAAACTCTTGATTCTATCTTCACTTCACAGACCACATACATTCGTTTCTCAATGTTACTATGTTAACTGGTGAGGTATTCTAACTTTGTTAGATAGTTCAGTGAACTGAAACAGTGCAGATTTTAGGTAGAAAACCATTTTTCAGGTATCTAGACAAAAAGTGAACTCATTCTGTTTTTCTGGTTCTGTTTCTGCATTATGTTTTGCTTCCAAAGTACCACTAGACTGACCTCTGCTGATACCGGGTAGTTGTCTTTTGCTAACGAGCACGTTTGTTGCCAAGAGACTGCAACTGTCACTCAAGAACATATCTATGAATATTCATGAAGGAACAGGCACGCCCCATCAACCCAGAGATTGCGGAAAGGTGAAATTTGGGGTTAGAGGAAGAATCCTCTGAAGTTGAGGGAAAAAAGAAATTTAATGCAGTTAGGTTACATTTTGGAAAGTTCTTATTAATACGCAACAGGTTACCATGGGAAGACTTAAATATCTTTTACTATGATTTAGGACACCAGAGTGGTAGCCTTACAACTCTTCAAGGGCATTGTCATTAGAGTGCATGGAAATACTGCACTTCGTAGCCAATGCAGCATCAAATGGTAGTAATTCACTAACCCACCTACTTCATATACGTTAAATCAAAATTCCCAACACCTGCCAAATTAGGTGCTGCTGTTAGTAAAGAAGATCTTCACAACTTATTATTCACATACATGGTAACAATATAATTTTGGTCAACAACACCTGGTAACGTATGGAAAGAATTTTCAACAGTCTTACCTAGGAGATATTCAACCATTCACAAATGTTTTCCAAAGCTTTAATTGATTTACTTCAGCTAAGAATGAAGTATCAATGTACAGCTATTATGCCAGCCACATCGCCAATATACGGAAACGCAGAGTAGAGTAGGCGCTTCCCAAGTGGCTACATGCTGATTAAAAGGCACAGCTAAACCAGACAGCCAGGAGGCAATATCCAGTTACTTTTTATATTCAAATACATATTTTCATATCTTTTCAGGATGCCATGTGAAGCAAACTATCCTGAGTGATAGCTGCCCCTGCATCAGTTTTATCAATCAAAATTTCTATGCAAAGCTCATGTTTTGTAGGTGCCAGAAAAGCTGCCAGTTTTCCTCCTGGTTACTATTACAAGTCAGGCAGCTGTCAAAGGCCTGATCCACTGCAATACAGTCAGCCCAGTTCAGATAGACATAGGGCTGTCGAGTGAAACAAAACGATTCAGTCACCAGCCGGATCCCATAGCTGGCTGGGCCAATGAAGCTTTGCGGACTTCAGAAGTTCAGAGTAACGGACATAAATTCTAGCATCTAAATTGCACATCTTCAACATTGTGCTCAAACGAAGCAATATTAAAACATTAAATGATTGTACCACAAAGCTAACAGTGCAAACAGTTAACTTTATAGATGAGGTCTTTCAGGGTCTAGAATGAAAAGGATGCAGATGCAAAGGTTCATATTCTGATATGAATTTATTTCTCACTCAAAACCTGGATGCTACGAGAGCCTCTTTTTGTTGTCCAGCTCTTCACTGATAAAGATCAATCTGTTGTTAACACCTTGTCAGGTCATAACTGTCTCTCTGAATTGGTATCCCTGACATTACAACCCTGAGCACACTGTTGGCAAGAACTGCATTTCTTGGCTGCCTGCATCTGCTTGAAACAGCAATTGTTCAGTATTAAACAGGCTGCAGCAATACAATTCACAAGTGGTTGTTTAATTGATCAACAAAAATTGCACATACTGTAAGTATAATGCAAAGGAGATTTTAATACTCAGAATTCTCTAACTATAACTCATAACTATATACTATACTCATAACTATATACTATACTCATAACTATATACCAAAAATACGTTGTACTTTTTATGCATAGAATAATTAAATCCCCGCAAGCTTGTTTTGTAATATTCAGTTTTGTGGAAATTAAAAAATTTTTGGTTTTGAAAGTATATAAAAAAGGTCAATACTCAGGAAATATTGGTACCAGTGCTCAATTCCACGTTAGTTGAATCTGAATCAAGACCATGTTTTTAACAATTCAAGTTTGAGCCAAGACTGAGTCCAATGGGGGGGGGGTGTCCAAGAGGAGACCTAGTCCATTACCAGAGCTAGGTAGCCAAGTTGAAGTCCAAGGATAAATCTAGAAAAACACAAGTTCAATTTTACACTATGAATCAGATTTCAACAACCAGAAACCAGAACCAGATTAAACAAATATCTCTAATTTTTGCATTTATTTTAAACAATTTAGAAATATTTATTTACAATTTCTGAAATAAGCTACAACTAGGAAATAAACAATTTGTCAAACACACCTCCACTGCATGTTGGGTTAATTTTATTTTAACATGACTTTATCCTGCAGAACAGATTCAAAATTAGTTCTGGAACCAAAAAAATGTGTACAACAATACAAAGTTCCTTTAAAGGCATTTTCTATTTAACATTTTATTAAACATTCACATAATGAAGACAAAGTGCACAAACACACCCATGGAACAGGGCTGTAATGATACACGCATTCATCATCTACCATTCGGTACATCATTTCTGATTCGATACGCACAATGAAACAAATGAATACATTTACTGACACAGTCGGAACCTAAATTCACAAGTATATGTTCGACATCAAAAACTTTATACTAAATGCTGCTGTTGATTACAGATAATGCTGGATACAATACGTCACAATCAGCTGTTTGGAAATATTTTGGTTTCCTGATAGATTACACCAACACTAGAGAGTGAGTAGTTAAGACCATGGCTGTCTGTTGGCTCCGTTATATCAAACTCACATTATGTTGCTGGAAACTCATCTGAGACAACATTATCCAAGTGTGTGTATGACCAGAGCAAAGCATAAACAGCAAGTCAGTCTCCCCATGACATTTAAGATGCTTTTGTCGGAAAATTCACAATGCGCTAAAAATAATCACGGCTAAGGGGCATTTGTTGTTACAGGTATGTGACCATACTCAGTAGTAGAGAACACGGTATTTAAGACGGATTTATTGTTTGTTAAAGGTTATTATGATATTAAATTTTTGATTTTAAACTTTATTTTACATATTTATTTTTATAACGTACAAATAAACCACTCTTAGGTTTTGTTATTCAGACATGTCAACAGAAGCATTGCCTCTGATTTACAACTGTTCCTAATTGCGTTTGTGTTTGTAGTTTTAATAATAATCAATCTTCAATTAGATTTGATTCCCTGTTATACCAAAATTGCACCAAACTGTAAACCCAAAACCAAGATCTGTACAGAATCATAAATTTTGTGTGCCATTACATTCCTACTATGTAACATGTGTATGATATGACTGAAACTCTCCGCATTACAACAATGACATATTGCTTTTCAGAAATACAATTGCTATGAGGATTTTATGCCTTAAATGTGTCACATTTAAAGGCGCTATTTTCTTCGTGTGTAACTGTGTTAAAAATCCGTTCAACAATTGATCAAGAATCAGGCGAACCACCCGGTCGGCAAATTATATCGGCAATATTTAAATTGCATACCATAATATAATGTTGCTTGATTACTATGTGAAACAAATTCTGGCAGGAGGCTTAGCCAGCCATTGCCTCTTGACAAACTGGATTTGTTAGCCTTAGCCTACATACATTACTTTAAGTTTCCTTTTCAAAATGTCAATAGAAATTGGAAGTCGTGCCAGCCACCTCAAATATTGATGCTTTGCAATAATTGCATTCTGCAGGATGCTTCTTTTTACTGAATACTTTTTAGTTTTTATGCAAACCGGGTAATTGCTGACTTGGCAGACATAATGAGGGATATACAAGCTGCAGACATACGCAGTGGCCTCGAATGACTCAGGAAGAGTGTTTCAAAATTCACTCAAGTTCGTGACAAGACCAAGTCCACTGATATTTAGACTTGTGACAGAGTGCCACAACTCTGACTGATAGCCCAAAAGACACCAGTCAGGAGCAGTCTGGGATCTGTCAACGCCAAGATGGACAAGCAAACATTCCAGGCAATAAGGTCATTGGCAGTAAACACTGCTTTAACAAATCCCTCTTAATGGATCTGTAAGCATCCTCTGGTTTCTCCCCTCCTTTTTAGGATACAAAATTAATTTTTCTTCTGTACTGATTAAAAATTTACCCACCACATGCTGCTATGCAACAGAAGAAAGTAAATCTTTTCCTTTTTAGCTTATTTCCATATCAAATATTCTTGAGATGTACACTTCAGAAGTAAAAAACGTGTGCAGAGGAAATCTGAGGCGATTTTTGATCTTTCTCAAGGTCTAGGAAAACCCAACATTTTTAGTTGGATAGTGAGTGCAAATACCATCATCTTTTAAGCTCATGTATATCAAAGAGCAACATTTATATTTAAGAGTACAGGCTGGCCTTGTATTGCCAAAAATGCCAGCATAAATCTTTCAGGGCAGAATGCATTACGTGCATATACACATGTCTGAGAGAGTACCACCTTGTTATTTCAGAGGGGTTTGACATTTGGAGGATTAAGACCAGCAGCAGGTTTCTATTGCATGGTTACAGCAGGTCCTGTGGAGTTTCCATCATGGACTGGTAAGTAAGATGTGCTGTACGCTGCAGTACTGACGATATAATGAACCACCAGGCAAGACCATTGTGTTGCCGACCCGTACTCTAAATAAGCCTCTTACAGCTGGCTCACCTCCAAAGAAAGCTTTTTTAATACTGCAGGAAAAAAAATGCCACCTGCTTTTTAATGTAAATGTTATTTTATTTGTTGTGGTTTGAATGTCATACAATTTTCCAATGCAAAGTAATGAGGTTATCAGATATTGCAAAACATACCTGTATAGTTACGTTTTCACTTTTGAAATAAAGAATATTATCGAGCCTCAAAAATATCCTTCTGCAAAAAACAGGAATTCAATCCATTCTGCACTGCACTGCAGCTAATTATCTGCATTCATTTAAAAATAACCATCTTTTAATTGTTTCTACGTTTTTTGAAAAATTAACAGATCTTTTTCACCATTAAAGAATTCCTAAAATTAAATTATTAAAACAAAGCTTTTTATAGAAGCGGAAAATTGACAACTTCAATAACTATTCAAATCTTGTAGCACTCCACTAATTAATTCCATTGAAATGAGTCTAATTAAATGGGCCTAATAAAAAGCAGCTGACTGCCATTTTGCCATACAGAAAGCACTTGTAATAGGTTATCTGCACAGTCCTCAGGAACAATGACATGCAAAAGCCCTGTAAACACAGACTTCCATTGCACATCCTGCATCTTGTGTCATCAGCATGACTAATACCTGTCGAAGTCACAATATACTACATATAGAACAGGTAATATTTATTTTGCCCAGAATTTCTCCCATGAGTCCATTTTGTTCATTTTAAATAAGATATTTGGGGCCCTTTTTGTTGCACCTTTTCCTATTCAAAACAGGCCCCAATTAAAAGCACTCAGACAAAGCAGCTTTCAAGAGGCTGTCCCCCTCCTCTGCTGAGACAGTTTCCCATGACATGGGAATTCCTTCACTCCAAAGTTGCAGCTCACAGTGCAGATGCTGCCGGAGGCCAACTCCGGCTCTGCACCGGGGCACAGGGGGCTTTGTTCTGCTCATCTGCTAAGATTGTAGGCCTGGTAGCTCCACTTAGGAGTAGCAGCACTCCAGAAGCAGCCAAGCAGGGTACTGGTCTCCGCTTCATAAAAATCAAGGCTTTATTTGGGTCTTTGGTTCATTTGACCAAAACTGGTAAAGCATTTATATAGGTTACAGTATTGTATTTTCTTTAATATAAATTGAAAATTTACTGCAAAATGACCCTAAAAGTATCACGGTATAACAATTCCATTAGAAAAACATTAAAGATGATAAAGAAACATAATCCTCTTTGTATTTTATTTACATTAGAAACCAAATGAAAATTAAATTGAAAATGATAAACTCCAAAAAAAACAAACAGTAGAGGAAATGTTAATGTTTGAATTTATTATTTAGCTAAGCATTTTCCTTATTTAATGTAATGAAAACAAATAGAAAAGTATGACAAAATATATAGGCATAAGCACACATGCAGTATCACCAGCACTACCACTGAGGTCCATGGCAACTGAACAGAAACTGACATGAATGTCTGACCCCAAACTTTACATACAGTACCTATGCATGATACTCCAGGACTTCATTTCATTACCCCTTTCAAGCATTTTTCACTGTGGCCCATCCTAATGTTCAAATGGATAAAGAGTCAACAATCTGCATTTAAAATATAATTTTCCTGCACTACATACTGCATGTACATCTTCAGAAAACAGTAAGGCACAGTGGGTTATTCTGGCAATTTTACAACAGCCTGGGAAATTTTGTAAACTGTGAAACAGCCCCGGCCCTACATTGCAATAGCTAGTATATAGAAATATTCATGAATAATACAGTAAATCATATTAATTTTTTTGCTGGCCTGGCTGAAAATATGTTATGAATAGAGAGGTTAAAAAGAAACAATCACATTGTATTACAGTATCCACACAATTTTATTATACAAGGTTTAGGCACTCAGCAAATTAGTTTATCTTGATAGACATTTGATTTAAGCTCTTTTTCATGCATATTCCACCCACTTGCATTCCGGTGGACTTTTATGTAGTAATATTTTGACTGTATATTCTTAACTGTATATTCAATTGTCATTCAAGCTTCCCCCTAAAAAGTGAGATAAAATGGTGCCCTTTACTAAACAGAAGTATTCAGTCATTTTCCCTCAATAAAATCATGTCAAGCATTAATTTAATTCAAAGCAGCAGAAGCTCTTAAACACCAACATCCATCCATCCATCCATCAATTTTCTATACCTATGTATCCCATGCAGGGTTGTGGGAGTCCAGAGCCTATGCCAGAACCTACAGGTATAAGGCAGGGAAATGGAAAAATCTCTACAGTTAAATAAACAAGAAACAATACAACTATGTATAAATGTTGAATGATATTGTAATGGAATATGCTGTATCTGTAATTTTAATAGTGGACACTCATATAATGAAATAAAAATGTATAAACATGAAAAGGTTAGTATGATAACAAAACATCAACAAAACATAAAAACATCTCTAAGCCACTCTATATCTTGAACAATTTTTTAACAGAAATCTTTCAGCAAGCCCAAAAGCATCTGGGTCACTGGGAAAAAAAAATACTTCTTTCAAGGATTTGAATTAAAAATCAATGCATTGTCTTTAAAATATCTGAAAAGAGATCAACGAGTTCTGGCCAGCGCTCTGTCAAATCAAGTTTACACTGCAGACTTAGCAGAAATGGGTCTTTCTGATGGAGGAAGTGACCCATTAAGGACTGTGTACATATGCAAATAGGTGGCAGGCAGGTGTCTGGGCCCAACAGAGCGGGGACACTGAAGCAGTTTAACACTCATTCGCCCACGGCAGGAAACAACAACCTAGAATGAGGAGGAGGAAGAAGAGGAGGAGAGGGTTCTGGTGTCTGCCTCTCCAGCATTCATGGTGAACACGGATTGCCATTGAAGATCACCCTCACTTTAAGAAATTTATTTAACAGCTAAATATAAACATGCACGCTTGATCTAGAAGGATTACTGAGGCTTGCTCACCCTGCCTTGAAAGTCAGCGAAGCGGCAGTTCATGGCGCTAGCTACACAGGCATCCCCAAAAAGCCCTGGTTCATGTTTATTTATCTACTTGATGTCAATACCTTACACAGCCAGTAAGGAAAGAACATCCCAGGCCGTTCTCTCCAAGGAAAGAGAAATCTAATCTTCACTTCTTTTCAGGACCTGGCCTGTTATAGCTCCCAGGGAGAGCCCCAAATGTGTGTCGAGGGCAGCATTGAGACATAAAATTTATTTGCTGTTTGAGTCTAGGATTACATCCAAGATGGACTGTGCCGAGAAACCAACCCCCACAATGCAACAAACAGAACTATTAAAAAAATAGCCCTTTACACAGATTCTCATGACAAAAGCACAACATGATCTCTGCAAGACATACATAATGTACTAGAAACTGGCACAAAACATATAAGCAACTTGAATTTTCTTCAAGACAACTGAGAGAGTACAAAATGTGTAATGGCATTACACAAAAATGCTTTAAAAACAGATGTTTTAACTCCTCAAAGCTGATTTTTCAGGGTCTGTTGTAATAAAATAAAATAATCATGCAAACTGTGTGGTGTATGTATTATACACCCATTTCAGTTGAGCATATTACAGTATTTCTTATTTACAGAAGGGTGTGCATGATGATGAAGGTAAATAGACACCAACAGCTCTTTGGCATCTCCATTTTTCTATAAACAAAGGGTCTACCAAGCTATACTAAACAATTATATTTCTGGCAATAATGCTGGCAAACAATGCCAGTCCTATAGACATTTTAACTGAGATAACATGAGCCAAACAAAATGCCTGTCCCTCCAGCTCTATTTCAAATATACAGTATCTATTACTAGGCTTCCACCAATGACCCTGTGCTAAAACGACAGCGGATAAATCCTCCATATACACCGGTGTGTCCCAGAAGACTAGCAGGTACAGTCTTGGTTTGGCCTATTTTCAAGGCTACCCCCTTAGAAACATCTAGTCATAGTTTCTTTGAAAAAAACTGCCACCTTCAAATACACTACATATTAGCATCTCTTCTTATGGCCTCCTTTCAAAAAAACATAGCACTTCACCTAAAATCAACTAACAAAATCAACTCATCCCTTTTTTCCCTCCATTTGAAGCAGATCATTTGTAGTGCAGCCAGAACCTCCCCAGATGGGCGCTGGAGAGTCTTGAACTGTCGGTTTGATTGCTCTTGCCTGAGGCATTAGGTTCAATCCACCATGTCGCACCTCAGTAGCTCCACGCAGACTGGAGAATTCAGACTCAATTTACCCCTGGGATTTGTTAACTTTCACATACATTTAGTTGTGCAGTTGGCCAGCTCAAAATTGATAAACCTGTTGCTCACAGTACTGATTTACTGCCAGAATTTCTAATGGAAAAAAGTAAAAGGCAACCACCCCCAACCCCCAACTTTTCTCTGGCTGGGAATTATGCATAAGTTTCATTAAGCAAAAAAAAAGCCTAAATCCAAACTATATTAACCCACTAGAGAGTGCAGACATACAACTACCCCTCAAACCATTAAAAGAAATATTAGTCATATACCAATGATGAATTTCAATAACAGACTAAAATTGATATATTTTTTTAAATATGACCAACAAAAAAATGTCAGCCAAACATGGGCAAGCTTGAGAGAGGCCCAGCTAAACAGTTATTTAAATGTAAATAAATAGGAACTTTATCTTCTTTCCCCTGCAAAGTTTGCTGTTTTATCTGAAAACTCCTGAGGCTTTTCTTTTTTTCAATATCTAAGTCTATTATATAGTCTTTGCTGCAGGCCAAAACATATACTACAGGAGTGGTAATGCTAGCCCGAGACATGCCTGTGAGAATTAATGTGGCCATAGCTGGGGCTCGCGGCAGTATCACTATCAGCTTAAGACGATTACTGCATGTCATTTGTCATTTGTATGATACCGCTATACACCAACGTTTAATTTTCTGCAGCACTTTATCAGACTCGGACTTCACATTCTATGGTCCATTGTCTTTGACCTATTTATACATTAACCTACGGCTATAGGAACAGACAAACACATTCATCCCCTGCCTCTCCATCCAGCCTGCACCACCTGACCTGAAAAGTCTCTCTCTCATACTGCCTTGCATTTGGAAAGAGGTTTACGATGGTACCCAGGAAGCTTTTCATTAAACACGGCATTCTCTATACAGCATCCTTGGATAGAGAGCAGCCCTGGGATGAAGTCAAGAACTCCATTAGCTCTACAGGATGCAAAAATTTTTATCTACATAAAAAGCATGAAAACATATGATGGCTATATATGTGTGCTTGCGTGCAAAGACTATCTGAATATAAATCACCCATCATTACAGTAAGGTGATTTAATGGTGATTTGGCAGAAGACAGATAGCAATGAGATGAGGACACCAAGGAGGCAGGAATACACTGAACTGCCAGGCAATACCAGGAGTGTGTGGCCATGCAGATGATACAGTACATGGAAAATGCTGAGGGGTGAATATTAATCATGCATAAATAAGTTACATCACCAATTTAGTAGTGACACCAGTGAAGAAGTAAGACTACAAATAATTCCTACTTTAGAATAATATAATTATATCTAGTAATTATCTAGCTGACATTTTTATTAATGTTTAGAGGTACGGTATATCTGTACAGTATAGCACTGCTTTACTTGTCATCACATCACTGCCAAATTACAAGACAAACTTAAAATATACATATTTACTAATTAATGCCACTTGGGACTAATCCAGCTCAAATTGGGTTGTAGTTGAGTAAATCAATAGTCATCATGAAATGCAGCATCCTTTCATGACTTAGTCCCCTAGACACCACACTCCATTCAGTTGTCTGTCTAACTGCAGATAATGTAATGATATGTAAAATACACATCTGTTGCACATATTATATATATATATATATATATATATATATATATAAACACACACACACACACACAGCGTCTTCCCAGGTTACAATGGGGTTATGTTCTGATAAAGGGGAAAATGCATTTTAATACAATACACCTACCTTAAACATCATTACACACTATCTCGCCGTTTCCCACATACAGGCACACGGACTACTGCTTTAAAGTCAGCATATTTATATTTTATATTTATTCGTTTTTACCTTGTTTATAATATTGTTTTGCTCTCTCCAATGTCTACATTTTATTTTGAAACTTCCTGTTTAGCTGTCCATCTTAAATCAATATTGTTTCTATTGTTATTCGGTTGTCATTGTTTTAAAATTGTGTAACAACCAGAGACATCAACAAAATTTCATTGTATTGCAGTATAATGACAGTAAAGCTCCCTTATCTAACTACTATACTGTATCCACAATGGAGCAGAGAGCCATAATACATCGGGTTAAGTTTTTTTGTTTTTGATTATTTGGAAAACCTCCTGATAAGTGCTTAATTTGTGCTGGATTCTGCCTTAACGTGTGCCGGGACCTCTCTGTTTTTGACTGTTTGTATTTCAGCACTTATTATTTATGTGGACCCGGTAGCTGTCTGGTAAAGAAACAAAAACAGTAACATAAAATAAAAAAATAAGTACGTATTTTAATTTACAAATTTACCGGGTTTCACGCAATTTCCCAATTTCATGTCCTTTATTAGTTTAGATTTATTCTTAAAAATTCATAGCATGTTTTCAGCACAGTGTTTTGCACATGTTCCGGAACCTGCACCTGCCTCATTACCCCTCCACTCTCATATGCCCTTCACATTCCAGCACGTTCTGATTTACAAATTAAGCACTGCTCCTGATCCAGTGAAGGTTCTCCCACTTTCATATCCAGTTTAGCATCCAACAGATCAAATACTTGCTTCAGGTAGAAACAGCAGAGCCCCTCCTGGAACTTCGTACTGCATTTCACATTTTAAAAATTACAATCAACTGTTCCGCAAACTTAGAACATTCATTCTAATTTCAAGAAAAAAAGCCAAATACATCACTTGATGTTCTTTATTTGTTCTCCCCCAAAGTACAAGTTAATATTAACCTTAACTGGGATAAATTAATCATTCAGGTTACTTAACTGTGCACTTAAATGAACTATTAAGTAATTAGTAATTAAGCAAAATTTTAATTAATTGCTCATAATTTTTTAGCAGTGTTTTTTGGTGTAGAAAATAATCATAATTAAACTTTAAGTCTTATTACTAAGCGTAAACACAAACACATTCATAGGCCATTTACAACCTTGGAAAAGGTTAAACCCTTCTTTGTTGCATAAAATTCCATGTTTAAATCAAAATGTTTCTGTCTTTTCAGATTCAAATTGAGACTAAGTAGTTTTACATGTCTAAAATACAGGAAAAGGACACAATCGCCAGAAGCCACTTGAAGCACAACTAGTATAACCCCAGCCAGACTAACAGTAACAGAACACAAGGTGGCTCAGTCTGGATTTTAAAAGCTGAATAGGCAGTGGATGTGGACGATTACAACGGACAGAAGAGGAATGAAGACTTGGAATTAGGGATGGGCCGATCCACATTTATTCTGTTCCAATACGATAATGATTCCGATAGAAGAGCTCTTTGTACTTTGCCACTTTTAATATAGTATATTATACTATAGTATAATATAATATAATAATATAAGGTGTACTTTGTACTTTTAATATAATAAATATATAAATATTTATACTTTATATATTAAGTTTTATAAACTAGTAAATAAAATGAAAAAAATATATGGCAAAACATTTTTTAATTAGGCTACAAGAAACATAAATAACGTATTTGTCACGCCGGCGGGCTGAACGGCGAGGCATGACGCGGGGCGAAAGGAGTAGGAGGCAGCGAGTGTAAAGGAACCCCGTCCGGGGACTTTATTTAGTGCCGGAGCACCAAACACGGAGCGGGAATAC
>JAAGVU020000025.1:5624224-5636569 GCA_011763525.2 Mormyrus iriodes
TGTTTACATTCTCAGCTGATTTCGGTTGGTGAAATCAACAGGGCAAACCAACTGAGGAAGCATGTACCAGAAATAAAAAGACCCACTGTCTGCGATGTATATTTAGATATGCTTGCACATAAAATCCGCGATACAGTGAAGCTGCGAATGTCGAAGCGCGATATAGCGAGGGATCACTGTAAAACTTAAGAATTAAAACGACATCATGCAGTCAAATTCTGATAGTTATATTGTGTTTAGCTAAGTTTGGGGGACATCTAATTTTTCATGCTGTCCAGAAATGATACTGGTATACGCTATTTTGCTGAGATTTTCAAATCAATGGGTGCCCCATGAAAAAAATTCCCAGTGATATCTAAACAGTTAACAGATGGTGTTTTTCAGGTTTTCAGGAATTACTTATATCATCGCATTCTTCCCGTGAATCGCACGTAATTTCCTGCTGGCTAGTTTCAGCCATTCTGGCCAGCTGAATCTATTCCTAGTGGCAGATCTCTTATTTCTACATTACGTGACAAGGGCCATCAGGCAAAACTAAAATGAGCTAACACATGTTTGATGAGTAATAGTTGCCTACACAAATCTTCAAAAATTCTAAAGTGGATTTTTGCTATCAAATATGATTTTTTTAAATTAGAATTTTATTCGAATAATGAGGTTCGGCCTCCCAGGCCTAATATACATTCATCATCTACAAAAGTAAAGTCAGTCACTTAGGCTTAGCAGTAAAAGACAAGAAGTTACATTGTAAATGACAGTTAAAAACTTAAACAGTATTTGCAAAAGGTAAATATTAATGGCAAAGTCATATTTTACAGTTGTCGGACCTCTGTATCCATGGGTTCTGCATCCACAGATTCATCTAATTGTGAATCAAAAATATTCAGGAAAAAAAATTCAGAAAGCTCCAAAAAACTTGAATATGGATTCTAGAAATATATATTCATTTACTTCTATGGAAGATTTAATTATGTTGTTAACAGAAGATGACGGTGTGTATTGCCAGTTTGCATATCCTCTGGAAATATATTACTATGTAGGATATACTATAATATCGTAAATACATTTATTTGATGTATGAATTTAGGGTAACACTTTTCATTAACTGCATATTCATAATGCATGTATTATGGATTTGTAGAACATTCATAAGAAGCATATAAGAATACCTTAACAGCCTAACATACTTTTACAGCTTTAACATACATTAATAACAAACATTATATGATAAGCATATAATGTTTGTTATTAATGTATATTAAAGCTGTTAAGGTATTTTAGGATGTTAAGATGATGACACACAGGGCAAACTTTTGAGCAATGTTGCCGGGCAATATTTCTTAGAAAGTTTCCCAGTGTATCATTACCTTTAAGGCATACTTCCATACTGCTTTTGAATGTTCTATGAATGCATTATGAAAGTGCACTGAAAGTTCTCCAAATGCATCATAAAGACATCATGAAAGTACAGTTAATGTAAAGCGTTGCCGAACATAGGAAATCTTTTCTTTTCTGATAAATAATAATGATAATTCCATTTGATGCACAACTGAGTGTCGCAAATAGCACAATTCACACGGATCACAGAAAACTGGTATTTTAAAAAGTTGTATGATCATACAACAAAAAGAATAATTTTTATATTGTCCAATCTTTTTTTGCCAATACAAACATTGGCCATATCAATAACAAAATGAAACTTTGTATCCCTTTATGACATTAAAGTTTGCTGAATTTCTTCAAATGTTTCATGATTCCTGGATCGTTTCTGGTTAAGAGAAAGAAGTGTACTTAATATAATACACACTGTGCGCATTTATACAGTAATTCAGCAAAGTGTAATGTTAGCTAGTATTTGAAACTACTCATTTAGCTATATAACGCATCACATTTTTCTGGCCATGTCTGTTTTATGAAGACGATTAAATCAAACCTTTAAGAATAGGAAATGTACATTACCTTAGCCTTGGCCTGATTACTTAAGTTTATTCCCAAATAAATATGCAACATTTCAGACCCATGCACAGTAGATTCCGTAATATGCTGAAGTTTAGCTTTGACCAGTACTACCCCAGGTAACATACAAAACACTTTTAAGACAGCATAAAAAATATTTACATAGCATTTACATTGTATTAAGTATTTTAAGTAATCTAGACGATATAAAGTATACAGGAAGATATGCGTAGGTTACATGAAAACTATATTATTTTATATAAGGAACTTGAGCATCTACGGATTTCCACGGGGGGTCCTGGAACCAATCCCACGCAGATACCGAGGGATGACTGTAGGTGATGAGGACGAGATCATAATCTGGTAATTCTACCCAATAAGAGGAAAACCACTGAACCATCTTCACCGCTTCCAAAAGACCAGCATGCTCCCCTCTCGATTGCTCTGCCTCTCTTTCTCTGTCACTCCTAAATGCTCCGAAATGCTCCATATTCAACAGCAATCCATTCCCTCACTCAGTCACTGCTGAAAGGCCCCTTGCTGTGGCTACATCCAAACCCTAAACTTACATTACTCCTTTGTGTATTTCTTTATTTTGGTTTGTTCCATGGCACATCCTTGTAATTACTGGATTTACTGTTGTCAAAATACCAAAATTTTACCCTGCAGTACATTACTACGTCAGTACCACATTAGTGGCATTTACAATACCAGAGGAAAAATATAAGGGAATTTTCCTAATAATATTCTCAAAAGAAAGGAGTCTTTGGACCTGTTCTATACAGATTGAGCTTCTACTTTCCTATCTTCCATATTTTAAAATCATTCATCTTATAAAATTACACCTAACAATATATTACTTTATAAGGACTTAAGCCAAAATGTACTCAAAATGCTAAAACAGCAAAAATCCTGCTTTATATATCCAAAGGCATAGGAACCAGAGAGGTTGGGGGGATGTGTACCGCCCAATGTTTAATTTGGCTTAAGTCATCCCTCCAAAAACACAGAAGTTTACATTTAAATTATTTAGTTACAAACTCTAAATTACAAATTCTCCCTTATGCCATTGTATATATCAACATCAGGAAGTAGACAATGTTTCTGGAAAACTCTGAAGTATTTTGGTCTCCTCATAATACATAACAGTCTGTAGTTAACATACACTGTAGCTGACTGGTTCATTAACATAGCACTGAACAAATAAGACAGAGAAATTTAAGCAAATTTTGCTCAAGCATTTAACGTGCCACTCCATACAAGAGAGATATTGGACAATTTACCCATAAACACTGAGCTTATATGAAATAATGATGGAGAACAACAATAGTATAGGGCTGGGCAATATGACAAAAATGAATGATAATTTTTTTATTATTATTATTTAAATCATACTGTGATACTTATCAATATTGACTGATATGAAAAATGTCAATTAAATATTTTTTATTGTGATATTTTTTCACCAGTCAATATCAATAAGTATCACGGTTTAATTCAAGCCATTACTTCTTTACTTTAAGGCTCAATTTTTCCACACAATCCGCTTAGAATTGAATAGAATATTCATTTTATTAATCAAATCCATCCATCCATCCATTTTCTGTAACCACTTATCCTATTCAGGGTTGTGAGGGGGTCCGTAGCCTATTCTGGAGGCTATGGGCTCAAGGCAGGGAACAACCCAGGACGGGGCGCCAACCCATCACAGTATTGAACTGTCTGAGGCAGAACACTAGAAAACACCAACAGTACGGTTTGTTACTGGGTTTTTACTGACTGTCTTGCTGCTCATTCCAGGAAATCGGTTAGGACATGTATTGAAAAATAAAATGTTGTGTTCTATATTAAACCAATGCCAAACATGATTTGTTCCAAATTGCTTCAGATTGAAAGTGGAAATTAAGAGTGTATTGATACCAATACTAGTATCGATATTCAGTCCAAAATAAAATGGACTACAAAATGTCTGCGGTGTGAAAGCGCTTCAAAATTAACAACATGAATCAAAGCCAGCGGACTGAAAACTGATCTCCCCTAAAAAACGAAAAGGAAGTACCAAAACAAATTCTTACTAAGGCTGGGCAATGTCTAAAAAATAATATGTGATATTTTAATTAAAAATATTGGGATAAATGATATTTTGTCATTCAACACCCCTTCTCTGCCATACACACAAGCACATACATATGCTGCACCAAGCAGGGTACTTACATTATTTTTAGGCGAAATAAAAACAATGAAAAAACAATAGATGGATAATCCGCTAAACAGCCGGAGTTAAAACTTGTGGGGAGGGGACTGCCGCTGCTGATTAGCATTGCTGTTCATTGTTTTCTTGTCTCCGTAGAGAATGATCGATCGGCAAGCCAGATTTAATTATGATTTAAAAACATGTCACAGGCCATCGAAAACCATGTAAAGCAGTAGCTCACAAACTTTTCATACTGTGTACCACCTCAGAAAGTATTACCCCTCTCCGACATTTACATACATTAATACCTTCACATACCAGAAAAAGAAAAAAAATGGTATCGATGCATCTCTAGTGAAAACTCTAATTACTGGTGTCTGTGACTTTAAGTACTAGCAATCTGAATGTTCCACTAGATGACATGGCTTAAAATGGTGAAAAAATTAAATAATAATAAAATTTTTCACTTGCACAAGTTTTCGGCAGAGTTATGAGTACACAGAACAGGTCTGTTGATTAAATTGCCAAAATACTGCCACACACACCACCTACATCTATTTACCAAGTTTATTCACAATATCTCCTTTTTAAAAAGATGTTATGGCTGCTGAGCTGTTGCTTTCTTCACCGACACCAACGTTTCCTCTGAGGGAGCGCTCATGTCTTCCATTATATTACCAAAAGAGTAGCATACTCCACTAACTCAGTCAACCTTGCAGTGCATTTGTTGGGCATTGTCCATTTTTAAGGGCTACTATATGACTTGTTGGAATTGTGTTTGTTTCTGTGGTTTGTAAACCTTTTCAACAATTAATTGAAGTTTCTCATTTTCTATCGTTTAAGTGTTATATGACGATAAGTCTATATATTGTTTATATCACCCAGCCCTAGTATAGGGCCATATAATCAAATACAATTTACATATATTTTTTTAATAAACATCCAGTGAAATACAATGCAAAAGCATTGTGCTTATTTACTTAACTTTTTTTTTAACCATCAAAACTATTTTGGACAAAACCATAATTATCAGAGTCAGTCAGAATGAGGTTTATTGGCTATGCAAGTTCACGCAGTGAATTTGCCTTGGCATGGTGCTCGCAGTGACAGATATCAGAGTCCAGTGAAACATAAATCATCCCATAATCAACAGACAAGCTACAGACAACATTAAACAGCAAATAAGTTAAATAAATGTGCAATAAACTGCAAAGTGTTTGATACCAATTTCATATTTTCTTAATATAATGTACTGCACATAAACATGACATGCAGCCTTAAACAGTGCCTCAGGAATAATCTGAAGCTCAAGAGATTCAAAACTAGACAGAAGAAAACATTCAATGCGCTTTGAAAGTATTTTTATTCTGTCCACTTTTGACACTTTTGGCACTCCTCTCTAGCATCATTGCCAAGTACTAAAACTGAACATCGTGTCTTTCCCTTCCCAGATCAATAACATTTGCTATGTCATATCAGTGAGCATGAACTGACGTGTGTACTGAATGCAAGGCTGACAAGTCGTACACGCTGAGAGCAAAACAGAACCAGCTAAGTCTCCTCACATCTGTCACATCACATTGAATGAATAAGCCACATCCTGGTGTGTGTTCTCTAGCAGGTAATCACTTGTGCCATCACACTTTACAGCACAAGCATGTTAAATAACAAACAAGACACTGACACTGGTTTGCAGCTGTCGCAGACCCCCTAGCCATCAAAATCTTGATAATTAGCAGCCCATACAAGAGCCCTACTTGCCTTTCTGATAGAGAACACAGAACCAGGAAAAGAAGAGAGAAGACTGACGACATGCACCACTTGGATAAAGGTGGCTATGGCATAGAAATGCAGGGACGTTGGGGGTGGAAAGAAAAGGCAGCAGCTGAGACACCCAAGAGTGAGTGAATGCTGAAGCAAAGCCACACCTCTGAATCCCATGGAGGGTGGAACCACCGTTTCATTCCGTATCTCCCGACAGATCACCAACATTCATCTTGCTCAGACAACTTGCTCCAATCCATAAAACAGGCATTAATATAAAGCTATCACACAGCTTAGAATTTTCATTTTAACTGACAAGGTACACCATTCATCATCAGAGGCAGCATGTCTGTGCTCCCTGGACCACTGCGGCAGGGTGAGCTCACAGGGCTGAGCAGACAGAGAGCAGGCCAAGCAGCATGCTGGTGTAGAGCCCAGAAACCCATTCCCGTGCCAACACACAACCTCCAGTATTCCCAAAGATGTCCTAGACTCTTACATCAACCAGAGTTCCATAAAGTTGCATCAGCTGCATTAGTCCTGCCTGCCATTACAAGACTGTGTTTCAATATAACACAACAACGCAGAGATACAGGAATATTTTACACTTTCCAAATAGTAAGGAATGCAAACACTGATTTTCCTCCCCTTGCTACTGCTTTGTCTTGGCCTGTATCTGTTGGACTTATTAAAAATTACTGTGCCCTGATTTCATGGCCCACCAAATTCTGAAATGGCATAATCATTTTAAACAGCAAGTCAACATAACCTGCTGAATCAATAGAAACTTTGAGAAATATTCCGCAAAATATCGGAATTTATGACAACTAGAAGCAATAAAGGTTCCTGTTACTGCCCCAACACAAAGACAGTTGGTTAAGTCATGCCAGAGTAGCTCAGCTGGCTACTGCTTTATGTCCTCCTACAAGCTGACAGACACCCACAGGTTGAGACAGTCACCGCTCCTTCAGGAAGCTTTAACTCTGCTGCATAGCGAAGTGTGACCAATAATGTGTAAAGACAGTTATCCTGCACACCCTTCCAGGCATACAGGCTGGCACGAGGAACCCTGCAGATAGCCAAGACTGATACAGAACTGGAAACTACTTAAAGTGGGATGAAAATCCAGGGGAAAAATATATCCAGTTTGCTTACAGGAAATAGCAATAATGTGCAGCAACACTATATCAAATATTTTCTGAAAATTAGTTATTAATCTAACCATAGCTTCTCAAACAGTCATTTTCTGATGGAGGTCAGGTGTTATCTAGGACATCCAAATCAAATAATGAACCAAAAAAAACCATCCAAGTGTTTTAGTTGCTTTCACAAAATTAGTCAACAAAGAGTCAGAACAGGGGAAGAGGGATTCATTTTAATGAGTGTCACTACTCTTAACAAAAATGTTCTGTGTTTTTCAATTCCCAGCAATTTTGCCAGTTTTGTAGTCAACAAGCAGAGAGCAATATCTCGTGACAACAGCGCCTTGATATGGTAAACAGCCTGGCTTTGAAGTGGAGCAGCGAATTATGCATTGCTGTAGTGAGATTTTTAAGATTATTCTTGTTATATCTAATGATGCAGTTCATCAAAAAATAAACACACTGACATTTGCAGCTTGAAAAATTATTTACAAGCCTTCATACAGAGCAAGTACGAGCTAGAGAGGCAAGAAAGCAAATGTTAAACGTTTTCCTACCTTCAAATAATGAATGGAGAATTATTTCAGTTTTCATATTGCTCTAACTTACAATTTACAATGACTGCTAGGAGCTGCTGGGAGCCAAGTAACAGAATGTGTCCAGCCCTACAAGCTCTGGCAGCCCTCTCCCCCCCATGCCACTCGCCCTTCCTTCACTAGTACTGAGCAGATGTTCCAGTCATCTGAGGTGTTACACAATAGCTGTCCAAATATCGATAATATTTTTCAATACAGATGAACAGACTATACAGTCACAACACTTTTTAGCACCCTACCCATTCTGGGGATGTATTCCATGACATTACCAGTAATTTCAGACTTTTAGAGGTTTATCTTTGCGTTACAATTCCCAATTAATGTATATTTACACACCTTAGCATTTAGCTTTTGTCACATGTAGGATTTTCAGTAAGAAAGATTATTACAAATGAAAATTATATGTAATGTGCCATTGTTAATAAGCCCTATGTAATGTACAATATGACATGGATATACACTGCTTCATGCCCTATATTTCCCAAGATAGGCTCTGAGACCATAAACGGAAAAAGGGCAACAAAAAATAGATGGGTCTCTTAATAAGAAAGCGACACGCTAGACAGCTCTGGAAATAAAGGGCCAGAAAAGAATAGCTTTCTTTATCCTACCACCAGGTAGCCTGAACTAATTAAACATTTCAACAGAGCACTAAGTGACAAATAATATCAACTCCAAATCCTCACAACTAACAATGGATACTGAAGCATTTTTGTAAGATTCAGTCCTGTTATATTACTCACTATTGGTTGGGGAAAACAAGTACATATATATATCGGAACAGATAAAGTGAGCACCCGAGTGATTAGAAGCAGTAAAGAATAATGCTTTTAGTGACAGCACTGCTTAACCCCAATTTAAAACAAAACAATCAGTAAGGGTGTGCCAGCATGTAAAACCTGTAGCAACAAACAAGAAACACCATTGGCATGTGTTTTTTCTATGCAATGCCCACCCAGTACTTCGGCAAAATAATTGCAAGAGTGAACTGTTTTTAAAATAATCAGTATAATGTAACATGGAGATGAATCATTTCAAAAGATTTATGCATTTAGAATATATACTATACATATACTTTTTTTCTATTGAGTGTACTATTTACGTACTTGTTTTCTAAGACCTAATTAAGCATTAGGCCTCAAAAGTCCATAAGCAAAAACTAACCACACAAGTTCTGTTCACATGCTATAAATCAGAAAATGCACAGTTTTGTCACTTCCTTTTTTATATAACACAATGCTGGTTTTTCTGATGCATGACTCATTCATGTTGAAGAATGAGCTGTGGAGCACAAACAAAAAACTAAAACAAATAAATACAATTTTTAAATGAAACTGCCTTTAGGAGAAAAAAAACAATATCAGTCTGGTGTTTTGTTCAGGATCTGAAATGTACATTGTGTTTTCAAAGAATAAGCTATCCCAACAACACTTAGTGTAATGATCGACTTGCATATAAAGAAAACACGTGCCCCACTGTGCATTCCCAACAATTCATGTTGCTTTTAAAATTAAAATCTTAAATCGTCTGAACTTTTGAAAGCAATGTGGGCAAATATTTAAGCAGGATGCGAAATGAGGGCTTGTTACAGCACTAATGAATGACTACAGACTGTGGTGTGCTGCCTGGGCTTCCTGAAATTATAAATGAATTAGCTATTAGCTGTGTGAGTTCCAGAGGCTGTGATATTCTTTAATTAGCATCCTTTTTATTTCACCCAATAGGCTGATGAGTTTACAGGTCTCATTTTCCCCACCTGGAAAAAAAGACTAATATGAAGATGTGATATGGGTACCAATGTAGAATAAAACCAACTATTATCACGCTTGCCCCCTAATAAGAACAGACTCTGTAAGAATGAATATGAATGAGCTTACTCAATGTTTCCTTCTATTTAACTATGAGTAAAAATTCCATGCAATGTCAAGCTAATTTTCTACCTGCATCGATCACTGCAAAACAAACAATTTTGCATATCTCAGAATTGAGCACAGCAGCTCTCAAGTGAAAACAAAATAACTGCTAAAACACCACAAAACTTTAGCTAAGGCTACATTACTTACCCTTTACTACAGTGGTGAGCAATCGAATGCAGCCTCATTACAATGTGTAACACTTACAAAGGCCTCTCTGTGTGGTGTTTTCTAAAGCTGCTCTCAATGGTAATTGCAGATGGTTTGTACAGGGAAGGAGGAGGGAAGCCATTATAAGTTGAAATCTAATTGGCAAAGTCCAAAGATGTTGATAAGAAGGAAAAGATTAATGAGCTATCAGGGCCTCTATGAAGCTGTGAAATACTTTACGAAAGATAACAATGATGGCACTTCAAAACACCATTTGCATAACAGCATGAGAGGGTGTGTGCATGACTCTACTTTGCGCCATTGCTGTACCTCTCACAGCATGCATCACCCAAGACCAAACTGCCTCACCAATCTGAGCAACACAGGACTCTCACTACAGTACTGTTGGAGCCTCGTTCCCCAGAACAATTTAATCAGGATGAGTCGTCTGATGATAACAACAATGATGTTCTCTTCCCAGTCCTATACTTAAGATGCAAAGGCCTTATCATTTCATAAAGCTTGAAATGTCAATTATTTATTTTGCCCAAAATCATGTTTTACATAAATCAAATATATTTATAAATCGATTACTTATGGCGAGACAGAGAAATCCCCTTTCTGCATGTGTAGTTAGTACCGCGGACCTCTACTAATGGTGCAAAAGACATAAACGGTGTACGTTTAAATCTGTTTTCATCACTGGACTGGTTTAGGCTTTTTTCCCCTCACTAAATCTATTTAACCAGACTTATTCAAAAGATGCTTCTATGTATTATTTTATTACAGAGCCTGTAAATAATTATTAGAAATACAGTTACAACAACATCAGCTCCAACAAAAATTACATCCACATATAACAGACAGATTTTTTATTACAATAAGAAGTTTTTTAATCTATCCATTTTCCAACCATTAATCTAATGTGGCAAAATGAGGGGGGCTGAAGCCTATCCTGGGCAGCATAAGGCAGGGGTACTCCTGCACGAGATGCCAGTCCATCACAGGGCACTGGCACACGTATAGTGTGACCAGTTCATAAATATCAATTCAGTTATCTGCATATTTTTGCATTTTGGTTGGAAAACTATGCAAAAAGAGTGAACATGCAAAATACACACACATATACCAACAAGGAGGACATGATTCAAACCCACAAGTCTGGAGGTGTGAGGTGACAGTGTTAACCACTGCACCACTATGCCACAACGCAGCTCAGAGTTTTGAAAAAAAATCAGATTTTTTTTTCTGTTTTTACTAAAACCCATGAAACTTGTTTCAGTCATTTCAAATTAAGGCGAAATTCTCGTCATCTTGTTGTGTGTATTCCCTTCAACATTATTGATTTCATCCTGTCTAGATATGGTTTGACAGAGCCTTAATATTAACATATAAGATTTTAACACCTTTCCAAAAATCTTGTTTTTCTAAGTTTTATAAATCATCAATTCCCTTTCATACACAGCATGAAGTGCAAAGTCAGAATGCATGTGCATTATATTACTTGTAATATTTGTGCTATCCTGTACATAATTGTACCATTCCATTTCTGAGAAGTAAATCATATTTGATAAATTGTATACTTCATTACATAAGATTCTCTAATGGGTCTTGTTTTTCATCATTAAGCTACTGTTGCAAGCATAGTGCTAAAACACTGCACTCTCAGCAGTCCGCCCAAAGCCCTGACTTAAAGGTTTTCCAATTTATTATTATCATACATCTGTTTTAAAGAATGTGCATTAAATCTTCGGTCAGATGTGCATATTTCATAATATTTACATTTAGTACATTGTGGGCTGACAAGAAAATGTCCGCAGATTATCTGTCTCCTTTAATAGCAAACATCTTGTATCATGGCAGAGAACCACTACTTAGAATAGGATTCAAGAATTCAATATATCCTGATAGACTTTTGCTCTTCCATAAATTTCTGTACCTCAGCATTTTCAAATCCAGTTAATGCTTATATAGCAATAATATATTTTTTCTATTTGAAGTCTTTAGGATGTATTTAAATGAGAGATTTAGTTAATGAGTTTGGGCAAACTCTGGAACAGTCTTTTAAGCATTATCATTCTCATTAATTTTCAAAATTACCCACTGTGTTGTGATAGCTGCCATGGACTTCAGACTTCAATTAACTACATACTATATGTGCGTGTGTGTGTGTGTGTGTGTGTGTGTGTGTGTGTGTGTGTGTGTGTGTGTGTGTGTGTGTGTGTGTGTGATTGTTTGATTTTTTTTAATTGTCCACAACTTGAAGACTTCATTTTATTTTGAAAACTCTGTAATTTACATTTTAAACTTACAATCTGATAGCTAAGCCTCAGACAAATATGCAAATATGCCTGAACAGCCTATAAAAATCAATCTTAAAGTTTTTCCTCTATGCACCTGAGAATCAACAATGTCATTTTATTTTCAGTAATATGCACATGAAAACTGGAAAGACCAAAAAGACCAACCTGAAAAAAATTGAGTAAACATTTCATAAGCATATTTCATATTTATCCCACAGATCCTGTAAAATAATTCTGTAGAACTACTGGAGTAAAAAAGAGGAATACTTGGATTGCTAAGTAAATATATTTCACCATTCTATGTATGATATATTAATGGTATATTTC
>JAAGVU020000025.1:5647125-5667491 GCA_011763525.2 Mormyrus iriodes
GACAGATAGATAGATAGATAGATAGATAGATAGATAGAGCATCAATGTCATATCACAAGAGAAAATTGAACCACATATACCATAACCTATGGTATATGGTAAAAAAAAAACAAATACTTACAGTTACAGGTGCAAAAATATGAACAGTGGGGGATGGGGGGGCGAGCAGCGTTTTCTCTAAAACAATTACACTACTTGGGAAACCATAAGACAAGAAAGATCCAAAATATTTTGAACATATAGAATGATTTTTTTTTTCCAGACCATTACATCTACTTCGTTGACTACATACACTGGGATAATGTTTATGTAATTAAAATTGTTATTTAACAAAAATGATTATAAGATAGTTAACAACAATGAAATGCTGCAGTACCTAAAGAACAGGTTCCCACCCAATACTATTTCAAGGTAATACATGCGCTACACAGAAAGTTCCAAAACAGCTGGTTACAGGTTTTATGCTAATTAGCCCGCAGCTTCAGAAGTCCCGCAGCAAAGCGGTATACAACCTTCCCTGGCCTAGCCGTGTTAAAGTGCACAACAGCAATAATGTCTTATTTACGAATGCATAAAATTCAAGGCCTACCACAACCTATTAAAGCAGTGTATAAAAATGCAAAACGCGCTAAATTATTAAGCACCTGTAGTTAATTGTGTACGAGTCCAGACTAATCGTGTGCCCTCTATTCGCAATACAGATATCTTCTCACGCTAACGTTATACCTGTTACCCTAACGTTAAAGGTCCCAAATCTCAGACGCACTCACTGGGCAACGCCGAAACTTCTGACAGTCAACGTGATAATCTCAGTGAAAAATAAACCATAGCTTCTGCACAGCAACGATGTTTTAATAAAAAATAAACAATCCGACCATTACCGTTCTCTTCTTGAAGGGTCTTGCTGAATGCTAGGCTTGGTGGGCGCCATCTTCCTGCTATTAATTTATTTCTTACTTTTTTTTTCTTCCGATTTATTTGGACATACAGTCGAACGGACCGGTAGCAATGCGATCTGCAGACTATGAGTATTTAAACAAAGCCATAGCGGTTTTCTGGTCCGGCAGTGCCCCTGACTCCATGCATTGACGTTCATGAACGTAACGAAAGGAGGAAAAAACCCCGAGATCGGGCTCCAAAGGCATGCCAAGAAAAGTGAAAGGAAACCGGGAGACGCTTCTCAAATCCTGCAGCTCTTGTAACACAGTGGCCTCGGGTTTATACGATGGAAGAATTAATACCTAACCTGGAGCATCATATCATTGCATTTTCCATAAAAGCCCATCGACTCCAGTGCTCTGGAAAGCCTTTTTCTCTGTCTGTTTTTCTGTGCATTTTCCAGCTTTTCCTGGTTCGCTCTATGTGAAAAAGGACACATCTTCTCTCCTACCGGCGCAACAACGCCACTCAGTTGCAGTTAGACAGTTTACATTTTCTCTGTCTACAAGGTACAATGCTTAAAAGTTCCGTGTGATTTCGTGATTAAAAGACATAAATACGTACGTTTACACGTGCATGTGTAAGTATTACAAATTCATTTTACTTGATGCCTTTCGAAATTGTATTTTAGACTAGCCTGCTGCTGATTTAAGGAGACAAAAAGCATTACGCCAAATTGCATGACAGCATATTCTCCAGTTTTCACCCGCAATGCACCCTAAACGAAAACCTGCTACTACATATTTACCAAAACTACCTAAATACAGCTAGAACGCAAACAGAGAATATCGCGGGTGGAACATATGACAGAATGGTCATTATGTGATACGCATCTAACGACAAATTAATTTCGTACAAATCGTTTCCAGCATTGATTGGACTCATTATGAAAATATACAATATAAATTGCGCCTACCTATAATAATTCCCTAGAACTAGGGTAGAGATTTTCATTGAAATCATCGAGTTTTTAAAAGACCTTACATACTATTGTCGAATACTTTGTTGTAAATTATTTGCCACTATTTATGTCAATAATAAAATTCCGATTTAGAATGAATGCGTCTTGAGTTGTCTGTTCTCAATAATGCACATAGGTATCCGCGGGTTTTCCATTTTCCTTAATAATACATGTAAGTTTATGGAAACGCCAAGTACATGAGAAACAATATGTATAGTCAATTTCATTTACCGAGCGGTACATATAAATTGTTTTTTGAAAATAAGATCAAGGGTGTAGACCCAGTTTAGGGGAAATACTCTGGATACACTGTTTATATCCCTACTCTAATAGTGAACGAAGTTTAAATATGTTAGCAAAATGGAGAGGCTATCATGCTGATCCACATTGTTGTATGAAACTTTGCATTATACGTGGTAGTTCTATGTTACACCTATTACATTATTATATATGTGACATTTAACTCGTTTTAAAACCACTGAACACGAAGGAGAAAAAACTAAGAAAACAAGGGAGTTTAAGTGTAACACTTCTTGGAACAATAATAACGCCAGTTTGCCACTCATCCAAGAAGCAACTTAAGCCTTCTGATTTAAACATATTGGAGTGCAACATATTAGTACGTTTTAAATGACCTATGTGACTGTATGGTTGTCATTCAATGTCGGGGAATGTCAGAATTGACCGCATACCACAAACCAAAACAAGAGATAACTTGTCGATTTTGCAGCTATAAAATGAATGTATTTTGGATACGTTCCACCAATGTCTTGCTAAATCTGACCGTTACCTTTTTATCAATATGGTTTAAAAACCATTTATTTGTTTTTACATGAAGCAACAGTCTATCACCTTATGCCCTGGTTTAAGTCCAATTATACTATATATATATATATATATATATATATATATTACACTGTGTCATCTTGAAGCAAATTCGATACTTTTAGGCCTATATACAGACCATGAATGAGATTGCAATTAAGACGAAAGTTTTACATATATCCGCTGATGGTGTGGATAACTTTTTATTCTTAAACAGCCTGCCACTTGCTCATATAAGACTGTCACATTAAATTACTTATTTTGTGTGCAACAAAATTTCCTCCCTAATTATATAAATGGATATGAAAGTCTTCCTAACCTAGTTTCAGCTACAGGTTACAGATGCTATTATTCTTTTAGAAAGTGCAAATCTAAATTTACGCATGTTGCAGATCAAAGTCTTGGTCAAAGATATCCACAAGCTAATCGAAGGTGTTCACTGCTGGTGCTCAGATATTGACATTGTGAGTGCAATGATCACAAAATGTAGTGTCACTGGCTATATTACACCGCCAATACTACAAAAAACAAAGGAATAGTATACATACCTTTGTTGGTATGAAGTTATGCCCTGGACATTTTGCGGGTTACCGTTTGTAGCCCCGGGGATTCTCCCCACGGAGGGACCCGCCGGCATTCCCCCGGCTCCTCCACCAGCCGCAGCCGTCACCTGAACGCTGAAATCCGGGAAGATCCTGATCATCCCCGCTCAAAGAGACTGAACACGAAGTGACTCTGTGTTGATATTTACGAGAATAACAGCCTTCCCTCCAGCCGAACAAGTCACAGCACAATCCCATTAGTGATGGTTACCAGCTCTTCGGCCATTCTACGTCTTGATTTCGCTACTCGCAAATGACTGCTGGGGCTTTCAAGTGGTTAGCAATGACACTGCTATCAGGTTCTGAGAAATTTGTATACAGTTGGATGTTTGAGGGAGAATATGCAATTATTAAGAGCTTCTAGTTTTCTCGACCTACGAATGCAATCCACTTAGAAAACAAAAACGTCCCATAAACGGTTTTAAATATTAAGTAATTTAATACATTTAAACGTAACTCTTAAAGATTTATCTATGTCTAGAAATGATTACAGTGTGTGATTAAGCGATAATTAATTAAATTAAGTGTGCAAGTGTTGCAATGTTATTGCTTAATATTGAGCGCCCGTTGAAACTTCCGACGATAATAAACGGGATGAGGATAGAACATCACTACAACTAATTAGGAATAACTTTGGAAACTTTTCACTTAAGTTTTCAAAAGGCGAGAAGTAGACATTATCATGAGCCTTGGTTACCGTTTTATCTATTTAGTCGTCGAGCGGCAGTTTATTTAATGTCTACTTTAAACTACCTGCTAAAATGTGTGTTTGAAACTTGCACGCGCATCTTCTTTAACTTAACGTCTTTAGTCTTAACGTCGATTTAAACGTGGATAATAAACTACATCTTAAACTTTCATAAGAGCATCACGATTACTTCTAAGCAAATATTATTGCGAGTTTTGTAAATAATTTTATGCTAGTTTTCCAGTTTATCCTTAAAGCTACTTTCAAAGTTCGAACGTTTCCTAGATCGTAATCTTCGCCGGAGAGCCACCGTACTGTCAAAGTCACGAAATGTATGTTCAGTAGTATGGTTAAGAAAATTGAATTAAAAATTACTCTGACGATGAAATTTTGTCATTTGCCTAAGATGGATTTAGTTTTATTATAACTATTTTTCGGCACCAAAAAATCCGAATTAACTGTTTCGCTTTTTTTATTTATGTGGTCATGGTTTGTAAAAAGTATCTTCCGGAATTCTTTCTCTAAAATTCTGGGTTGTAAATGTGCCGTGGTATATTTGTAAATAGAGTCTGTTGCTGTGTGAATTCTCCCAGAGAAAGTGCTGTTATGAGCTCAGAGGTGCAGCAGTGCCCATTCCTCGCCAGTGAGAGGAGATGAACTTGGTTGAGCTCGCGGCTGATTAACTGCCTCGCGCTGCTTATCCCGGAGCGCGCACCGGCTAGTCTCAGCCAATCAAAGGAAACGACAGGAGCGCGCGTGTGCTGCCGCAGCAGTAACCCTTTGATGTCCGACAGAATTCCTCAGCATAATACATTTCCCAGAAAACGATGCATATAGGCTAACCCGTATAATAATAAACGGCAACGGGTGAGACATCGTAATCTCGATATTTTGCCAGTAGTGATACACTTGTGATAAGCTACAGAAATGCTGATATTCGGTTAAGCATAGATCACCATGTCTGTCTTTCAGATATAACCTTGGTTAACGGAAACAGCTAAGTCAAGCGCTGACAAAGGCATTTCTAAAAATAAATAAATGATCAAATAAATTAAATTTTAACTTTGATTTTTCTATCATACTTTATGTAACTACCTGAAACATTAATGTAGTTTTAAAAGAACAGGTGACATACATGTTTTAAAAATGAAGTCATATATGTTAAAAAGTTTCGCATACACACACACGTAAGGGTGTATGTATCGTGTCGTGAATCATGTTTTCTCTTTCAGTCCTATAAGGATTCTTCCTCAACACAAGCTCATTTATTTATATGTTATTCAAATACAAAACAAATAAAAAAAATTGTGATCAGTCGTTAGTTGTACATAGAACTGAGATAGTAACAAACAATTCGGTGATATCAAAAACATTCAGTATATTGCAACTGATGCACCTGAATATAACTGCACATATACACAGCTCTTGTAAACTGGATAATCAGGAATTCAGTTTGACTTGTGTTGCAGCCATCATTAGCATTCCATTTCAGCTGTATTTTAACTGATTGACTTTTGTCCTTGATATAAGAGACTTTACTTCTGTTAGATTATAGGGCATATTAAATTGAAAACTGAAATTCTGACTCATTGTTTCAGAACAACACAGTGTGTCACCACAGTCACACAGCTTCAGTACTGTGAGTATGACTCTGTCTCCAGTTAGTTGCTGTGCAGCAGTTATACATTAGTTAGGTAACTGGGATTGTAACCAAAAGTTGGGAGCTTGTGGAATCTGGAGCACTGGAGCCAGCAGTGCTGGACAAGAGACTGCTCATGACAAACCCTCTTGCAGGTTCTCCAATCATGACAGATCAACCTCTCACAAAGCACTAAACATTGCTGTGTCTATTTAAGTAGGCAGTAGGCTCATTTTTGACAAGTGATCTCTATGCTCCTTCTCACCCCAAATGGCTGATAGATGTCAAAACAAAATGAAAATGTTCCCTTTCGTGGGGCTCTTGAAACCTGTGCCTTTGTACACCACACTTATTTCAAGAAGTAACATTGCACCCTCACCGTCATCATCATGGTTATTGTAGGTACTAGGAAGTGTACACCACAAGCTGAAGTGGTGGAGTTTCCTGGATTATGTTTTTTCTTTCCACACAAAATGTTTTATGTTTGAAGTTGTGAAAAGGAAGATGCAGGCCTAAAGGGCAAAGCAAAATTTAATGACTGTACCTTGGATACAAACCATTAATTATTTTCCCTTTTGGGATTATGCATGATCTATGATTAACTTTAGCAGCCTCAAAACAACCATGTGGTACAAGGCAGTATCCAGAGTAGTGCCTTGTTTGCATTTTATCTTGTGCCAGCCATCGAATTACATCTTTTCTGAAGATGTGTGGCAATTTTATTGCACAGCCCCAATGACAGCGGTGAGTTGAGCACTAAAGATTCAATTACTTTTCTGAATTGAGGAAACCAGCAGAGGAACTGCAGACAATAACAGTTTTTTATTGTAGAGGCAACTTAAGGCCTGAACATGGCAGGCTGGTGAGTAGAATATTAAGAGCAAACATAATTCTGGGAAAGATCAGGGACATTTGGAGCCTCAGAGCCCCTATCCACCATCCTATGTTGTGGAAAGAATCTACATTAGCTTCTCTGGATTATCAGCATTTCAAGTCTAAAAACATCATACCAGTAGTAAATAAGTCAAGGTTTAGGCTTTTGCGTAGAAATTTACGTAAGAACAAATAACCGTAGTTTGTTTCCCATAATCAAGAACATTAAGGAACGGTGGATCCCATCATTGTGCTTCATTGTGTGGTGGATGCGGCAATGGGCTGTGCCAGTGCATACTCCCCAACCTGACCTGACCTGACCTGGTATATAAATACCTTTTTTTGCCATGATGCACATCATTTGCACAAAATGTTTTTATTTTCATTCACAAAAATAAGTACCTGGTCTCTAAATAGTAAACAAAAATCACATATGTTTCCAATAAGGACATCTTGCTATTTAGCAAAAAAACTTATCCTGTGTTAGCCTTCTATGAAGACTCATGAGTCAAACACAAATTTAGACTCAGATTTGGACAAAGGATTCAGATGATGTTTGAAGACTGCGATGCCAATTTAAATATAAAGTGCTATGATTTTAATAACAATAAAGTAGTCAGCTAACTCAGTCAGCAACCAGTTAATATACCACTTATGGCAACATGGATGAAACAGATATTGATATAGCTAGGAAGCTATCACAAACTAGAGCTAGCACAAGTTTTTTTTCTCAAACAACACTTTATACCATCTATGTATGCATAAGTAGCAAGATATATGCATATTTAATATATTTAGGTTGTCCAATAAAGAATTGTATATTAGATTGCAAGCCACTAAATCATTAAATGTAATCACCTATTGGTGTATTCAAGACTATACATACAGGCTCATCAAAGTTGTAACACTACAGTTAATCTTCTTTCTTGTTTTTGTTAATAAACCATGAATCAGCCCAGGAAATAACTGTAAATGAACAGTAAATGTGAGGCTAAAATGCATGTATTTGTAAATAAAATGAACACGCCTAAAGTGCAAAGATACTGAAATGAATTGAAAAAGCATGGGGGGTTATATAAAGCAGCTGCCCTATGTTTTATATATATATATATATATATATACACACACACACACACACACATATATGTGTGCGTGTATGATATATGAATGACCATGCATGCAATGAATAGCAGAAATTTGGCCAATCACTAGCCCAACTCATAAAAAGGGCAATACCTCACATTTCTGGAAGCCACACCCATGAACATTTCTCTTGTAAAATGTCAGTCAGGTATTTCCTACTGGCATTTGCAAAGCCGCCATATATATTTAAAGTTAGACTAAATACAATGTGAAATGCTAGAAAAGGAAAATATCTGAATAAACAGGAAAGAGTGAAATACATATTCCTAATAAGGATAGGAAATACAATATACTCTTTTAACATACAACAGTTTCACGTTCCATCAGTATTTCTTTTCAAATTCAAAAATGTGCAGAAGGCCAGGAGTCAATTCCAGGATGCCAGTCCAATGTGGAGTGCACAGTCACATCAACAATCACACACTCTGGGCAATTTGAGTCACCAAATCACCAAGCATTATGCTTTTGTGCTGCAGGGGCAAACCTGTCCAACATGAGGAGGACCCACACAGCACAACATAAGACATGTCATTTTCAGACACGAACAGCAGCGATGGGATTCAAATTTCCAAAGATGGATATGACAGGCTACCACTCTGTCCCTATATCATTTTTTTTTTTAATTTGTTACATTTGCGTAAGTTAAAGGGCTCATTAGAAAATCACTGACTGGCCTCTATGTTTCCTTCACAGTGCTGAACAGGGCTGTGGCATTCTCTGATAGGAGCCAGGAGCCCTCTGGCCTCAGAACAAATTGGTATTGTTCAGCCAAGGGATGGAGGAATTCAACTAGTCAGAGGTTCTACTTTGCCTGCTACATAGTGCAGATTCACAAAATAAGTCACCTGCCGGTTGGGAGCTGCTAGCTGTAGAGGTAACAATAATGCCAGACTCTGCTGCGTGCTGGCCAAACAAATCACAGTGTGAAAAATGGGTTAAGCAGCAAGGACATATATCAGAGGAGCACAAGGTGACTGTCGTATAAGCCTATAGTACTGGACAGCTTGGGAATGCTAGAGTAAATTTTACCTGTAAATTGAAGTTCTAGGTTGAAGTTACATTACTGTATGTAATTACAGTAGATTTTAGTATTTTAAATACATAACATGTATTTCACAGTTAAATGTTCCTTTCAGCCATCTCAGTGAGTATTCAGCAATAGGAAAACCTTTTTTAAATACGCAATACAAATTAAATATGCATTCGAATATGCAATTTGAAAATGATTACAATATTTAAATTGCAACGCGTTCAATATTTTTTTCTTGCTAGACAGTAATATATGTTAATACTGCATTAAAGTCTATAGCACACTTTGTGTTCAGTTGCTCTGTTATCTGACTTGGTCTATATTTCATTTATTGTCTGTTGTTCTTAAGTACATGAGACAGATTGAGGGCAGTGGAAAGTGCCGGGGTTCCCAAACAGTATTTCTATCATATTGCTTATTCTTTCTTCTGTAACAGGAATGCCAATCAGCCATATATTTCCAAAGAAATCCAAAACATCGCTGTTATTACAGAGGCTCGTTAATAAGACCTAAGATCTAAATAAACAGCTTGGGCGGAAGGCATAAGGACTTAATTTTTTCTGCAAGCAGGACATTTAATTTTGACTGGAAAATTCAGTATATAATTTGTATTGTAATGAATTGTAGGTGCATTTTAGCATCATATTTAGAAAAAAATACAAAAAGAAAAAAGAAGGACATTTGATACTTGATATCACGTTACTCTAGAAGTGTTACCCAGAGGATTAAGATGGATGCTTCCCGTCATTCCAAACACTCAGCTGTACCTAAAGCTTCATGGTAGAAACCACAGGCACACTGTTTGCTGGATACTATTCAGCTCACCTGGTCATAGCTCTTTCTGGGCACAAGGTAAGTCCAAAGCAACTAATATTACACACATGACATACACATGAAAAATGCATAGTGAAAACAACATTTTTAAACTTAAAATTGTTATGTAAACACTACTATTCAGATAAGGTGAAAATAGGAATTGACCTAAAACACTGAAATATAAAAGTATAAAAAACATATAAGCGATGTTAAGACATTAATTGGTGGTAATGTATTTTTTGGACAATTTGCAAGTGCAACTGTAATCTTTAGTTGAGGTAAGGAATTACCAGAGAATCATGGGTAAAATGAAGTTAAGATTTAAATTTAATGGGATCTTTTATTAGGACATTTAATCATCCATCTATTTTTCAAACCATTTATTTTAGACATTGTTTGTTAGCATTTAATTACAGTAAACATGTAAACAGTTTTTTATACGAAATAGTTAAGGAATTTGATTGTAATTGTCTTATTTCTTGTATTTCTTGTGAGTGTTTTGTAAGTGAGGAAAAATGACATATACATATTACACTTGGTAGCCATAATGAATTTTGAAATATTGCTTTGAAGTGTTTGCAAAAGATATGTGGCTAGAAGAAAAAATGATAAATTAACTGCTGGAAGGAATTAGAGACAGGGCATTTGGGAAAACTTTCAATATGGAAATGAGTGATTGGAAGGTTCAAGTGAGAATGACATCATCATTTTTATTTATACTTGATGATAAGCTCCACATGCCCTTTTAAACTCCTATGCTATTTGATATCAAATTGTTTCTTAATGGAATTTGACGACATGCCTGAAATCCAATCACCTAACCCTTGAATTACTTGAACAGACTGAGCCCATTCCCAAGCACTGTAATGGGGCCACTACCCTTGTCATTCCTTACCCCATTCACTTGGGCAGCAACTGCTATTCTTTTGTTAACAATAATGACAAACTGTCAGAGGTTTCCCTTCCCTTTAACTGTGCATTTCTTAACAATTCGTCACCTGTTTGTAACTTCTAGATAGATGAAAAGTTACTAAGATATTCCCCTTCCTCTTAAATCTATTTAACAGCCTATTTTCCTTTATTATGTTTTTGACCCTTATTGCTTTTACTATAGAAAGGGTCGTAGTATATGGTCATACTGACCTGTATTTAATCACATTTTGGATAATGGTAGTTCAAATGGAACACAGATTTTCTGTGGTTCCACCTGGTATATCCTAAGTCCCATTTCTATTGCATTAACCTGTGCACTTATATAGTGATATTCTCCTGAACTGATACATGTAAGACTTGTAGAATAGGCATTAAAGCCATTTTTTTTTGGTTTCAAGACAGGGTATAATAGTTTTCATTTTTAACTGAAAATTAAACATTCGTATAAAACTCTTCAAGAAGAAAGTATGCAAATATAAGGATGGAACTTGGCACAGAGACTCATCAAAGTGATTTCCAAGTGTAGGGCAGTAGATATTTAACACATAGGGAAAACTAATAGAAACCTTTTTGTTGGAATATACCATTTAAGGCTGTTGTCATATATCTATTAGTTGTGTCTTTGATGTATGTTTTTCTTTGCAAACATATAAAAGTTCTAAAAAGTACCACATCTTAGATGTGCATGCAGTATTATACATTCATATTCATTTTTTACTTATTTAACACACATATTTAACACACGATGAATAGGACCACCATCCCTTAATGGCTTTGCTCCTGCCTATCTGTCGGAGCTTTTAAACCCGCATATTCCGAATATTTAGACTCAAACTTAGGGGAAATCATGCGTTCACGGTCGCAGGCCCAATATCGTGGAACAATTTGCCCCTGCATATTCGCCAGGCGCCAACATTGTCTATGTTTAAAACTTTGTTAAAAACCCATTTTTATTCTTTGTTGTCTGAAATATGCTATATAAATAAACTGAACTTGAACTTGACCACAGTGGCAAAATGTAACCTAACCAGCCTCATTTTGTTCATTAAAATTTATTAAAGCAGAACTGAATTAATATCAAGTTAGGTAACAATGTCTGTCTAAAACCAAACTGTTGTAAAAGTGAAAACCTTTTACACCAAGGATCCGGCTCATTAACTATGGTATCATGAAGAACGCACTCTGCCTTAGAAACAGAGTAAAGGTTGGAAAAGGTTACATTCTGCCAAGATACCAACAATCGGTAGAAAAAGCTGTGTATTTTGATTACTGCAGTAGAAGGACAAGGTACTATCATAGGTTCACAAAAGAGGAGCAAGGAAGGACTTAGCAGAATTTAGCAGTGGATATATTTCCCCAAGAATATTCAGTCATATATATGCATTGATCTATCTTTTTGTTAGTTAGTGTTTAGAGAACAGTCTTAGTAAAAATGGGAAATAAAGGCAGTAGAAGAAGGTAATATTGAATGACTCATTGTTTAATCTCTACCGCAAAACATAACCTTTTGCAGATGAGGCAAATCCACATTTCACTTTGACATGTTGACTTGACTTCTACTTCAAGTCTGTTGTTATTTGTATGAAAGTGCTAGGATGATTTTTGTGAGTTGGGAAACTCACTGCAGAACTGCAGAAATTCACAGCCAACTTAGTTTAGGGTGTAGGATAAGGTTTAGGACAATTACTACATACTTATATGAATATTTGAATGTACTTACTGTACACCCTGACCTTCTTGAATTGGCTCGAAATGGTCACTATGCATGATGATAGAATGACTGACATTTGTGACATATTTGGAATTACATTTACTTGCCTGCATTGAAGTTCTTCACAAATCACTACCAATGTAGTGTAAAGCAGTGGTCACCAGCCAGCCAATAATGATTTACAGGTCGATCTTTAAGACATTCCTAGTTAAGCATGACATCTGCACGATCCCCCTTTGAGAGGGACCCCTTCCCCACAATCGGGAAAATCTACTGAGGGGAGCATATTGGCAAAATCCAATTCGCCACATATTCCGTCACAACTCAGTAGCTCCCCAGATTATTTTCTTTCTAAAAGTAGCTTTCACTGTAAAAAAGGTTGGAGACCACTGGTGTAAAGCAACAAAAACTGCCATTTTGATTGTAGCGTATTGAAGAGTTCATGGCTAAATTAACCACTGGGATCTAATTCACTAAATTAAAGAAATCACATCCATACCAATGGCTAATAAGAGCAGAAGACTGGTATAAATTCACTCTAATAAGATGTTGTTTAATAACACCCCAGGTCTATTATTGGGATCTCCTGTGCCTGTGCAATTTAGCAGTCAATGGACAGCTGGTGGTAAGCACAGACACATGTAAGTCACAGCTGCTGCCATTGAGAAACACTCACAGAATAATGACACAGTGCTATCCACATTGAAGGAGGCTTCCCTAAACAACTTAAGAAACTTAAGCAGTTAAACAATGTATTCATGACATCTGCAGAGTATTAGGGGCATATGGTCTTGACCAGTAGCTTCAGTCTAACATGCAGACTATAAGTCCATTCCAATGCTTCAAGGCTCTAATGTCCTCATCAGCTTTGTCGATTCATGTTTAATACAGCGATTGTCATCTCTTGGTAATTACCAACAATGCTGCAGTTCCATAACAGATAGTGCTGCCAGTGTGACCCATCTGTTTCACATCGTCCCCAGTCTCAAATGAATACAATATTCATTACTGCAGACAGAAACTCTGGCATTGTAGTAAAGAAGTTGCACCACTATGTATTTGTGTACAACTATATTTTAGACCCATTATATCCTGCTACAATGAAGTTAGAAGTTTTGGAATTTTTTTCTTTATGTTTTATTGGGTTAATGGTTATAGTCGGCCCTTTACTTATGCAAGTATTTGGTTCCCACACCCCTGCGATACCCAATATCTGCATATATTCAGGTCCCTTATATAATATGAGCGAAACAACCATCAAATGCCTAACAAAGTGTGGTACACTACATCACCAACAGTGTAACATTTTTTTTCTTTGCGCTGCTTTTGGCACTCACCAATTTCAAAATAAGGGGTTTTTGGAGCTTTCTTCTTTCTTTTTTTATTTTATTTTATATTTTTGTTCCAAGTACGTTTCAATCCGCCCTGTTGACATGGGATCCATGTGGTATGCATCTTATTTATTGGTGTGTTTTTGAAGATTGTTTAAAAACTTGTTTTCTTAGGCTCTATCGTGGGCAAGTCCGTCAAGGGGTCTACAATGCCGAGCGATGCTGTTAACAGCATATTGATATATCTAAGTATACATGATAGGACCCCTTGATAGTGAATGAAATCAAGGTGTGAAGAGATGCCTAAGTGCCACAAAAATTGATGTCCATGCTGATGTAATTCCAGATGACTAAAACAGTGGTCCTGTAGAGAACCATTTCATTCCACTGTCTGCCAATTGATTTTTAAATGACTGTGGGCCTGACTGTTGACTGCTTTACTTTCATCAGCAGAACAGTAGGATATTTGAGGTTGGAGACAAAAATATAGGCTGGGATGACCAGTTTAGCAATTAGCTAAGTCTCACAAGCTTTCTGATGCAAGCCGGATTTTAAGAAGCCAATGTATCTGTGATTAACAATCAAACTTTCAAATTAAAAGATTACCTAATGCTTATTTTATGATTATGAATCTCTGAGATGGGGGCCAGTGTGACCTAGTCAATGTCTGTCTCAAGAGGGTAAGTCTCTGTTCTCCCAGCTAGATGCATAAGGATGTATGCTACTTTGTATTTTCAGTAACCCATTTTAAGTAAGGCCTGTTACTCATACATTTCCCTTAATAGTGTAGGATTATGGTGTTTATGATATCTGTTTAAGGCAAGGTATGACTTTGACATTATAATGGTACACATAAGATGCATCATATAGAAATATACAATTGATTTGCATTTCTTTCTCCTAAGCAAGGGAACTCCAGCCATCGTATTGATTGCAACAGTGAGCACAGGGACTACAATGAACTTTTATCAAATAAACCTCAAACCTTTTGCAGTTAAATTCATCGTAGCATAGAAACAATTTTTTGAAGAATATGATATTCTATAGCTTAAAAAGCATATTAATTGTAAGCATGGTTCCATGTGTAAATTAGTCATTTAGCTGGACAACAGGAGGAAAGAATGTTAGTTTTATTTCTGCGCTGCAACACTTGAGATCACAAATGATATATGAATATATCATATATATTATATATATAGAATAATATGAAATATATATGTACATGTATTTAAGGCAATCCATCCATCCATCCATCCTTCCTTCCTTCAATCAATTGATTGATTAATCGATCCATCCATCCATCTTCATACAATAAAAGTTCTCGTATCTGGCAGTGTTACTCTTGAAAATACTGACTTTTCATACACACACCCATGATTACTGTACCATTATTTTAACTCCCTGCAATATCGGATGTTGAATAGTACAAGAGGTAGCATCATCAGGAGGTAGTGTACGATGGTAAATTTTCGTTCCTTTCCTGTGATTTTTCTTTAATAAAAAATTCATCACGTAAAAAAGAACAGGTGGAACAAGCAGAAAAACTACTAAAGAGTGACGCTCTGTAGGTGAGTGCAAGAATATGTATGGTTTTCTTTGAATTTTTTAGCTATTTTTAGCTAGTGTAGTGTACATTGTTAAGGGAATAGTGTAGTTAGTTATTACTATACGTTTTTAATTAGTATAATGATATTACCAAATTGGTTCGATCGTTTGAATGTACCGATTACTTAAATGCCGGATATGAGAGCTCTTATAGCTAGAGTTAAAAATACTTTGATTTGTAAATACTGTTCTCACTGATTGTACTGTAACGACTGTAAGGGTCTGGAGTCTCAAGTGTTTATATTTTAATTTTATATTAATAGATTTGACCGAACAGAAAAATATTATTGTATTGGGTTAATTAAGTAGCAGCAGTATCAGGGTTCTGACAATTGAACACCATATAGTGCAAAATATTTGTCAGCCTATTTTTCAGTGTTTGCAGATATAAGACACAAGTATCCACTCAAGCGAAGAGTGTAAATTGACTGTGACAAAAGCTTATACACACAACAGCCCTTCAAAGAATTTATGTTCACGCAACTTTTATACATTTAAGCATTTTTTTAAAGTTGTGATATGTATTTAATATTCCTACTGTATATTTGTTGCCTGCTGCTTTAAATGACCCTATAATTTTCAGGTATTACAGCATTTTGGAGACACAGATATTCATAATAATAGCCTTGTAGCTTTGAATGTATGGCAGTAGAACATGGTTTGTATTCATAGAGAAGTGAGGCAAAATTGCAGCCTGTAATGTTTTTTTGTTTTCCGTTGGAAAAGATTCATTGCACACCACACCTAAAATGACATTTCTCAGTTGTGACATTTATATAACAGCCATTTTCCCCCTCAAATTTTTACATTAAAAACGTTTCCTTCTCATCAGTGTCTTTTTGATATCAGCTGTAGCAAGATGACAAGTGGTCTTTTCAACAAAGACTGGCTAGCTTATTAATTTTAACGTCCATGCTTATGCACAGATTCTAAATCAAAACATTTTGACGGGTTGTAATTGCAAAGCCAACATGGTTCGATACACTTGACCTTTACCACCTTTAAAGTAATTTCCATTCTCCACAAAAATAACTTGTTAATTGCAAGAAAAGGGGAATGTTTTTTATCCTGTGATTTTTCCGGTGAGGAACAAAGTATGAATGTATTTTATTCATCACACAATCAGAAATTTTTCTAGTTGCATTTAAATTAATCTTCAGATGAGTTTCACTGTTTTCCGTTTGGTTAAAGTTATGCATAGCTGACTAATACACATCTGGTCATCAACAAAAGGAAAAATGAACTGGATATATGTGGATATATTTCTCCTTATGAAAATCCTGGCGTTGTCACTTATATTATCCAATTTCATCAGCTCCTCCTTATTAAATACTGTATTGTAAATTATTATGTTATTGTAATGAAAATGATTTATTATTTAATAGTTTTAACATGTATACAGTCCCTGGGTTATGTCCCTTCATATTTATGAATGGACTGCCATAAAGCCTATTATATAAAAAATCAGGTTAAATACAATGGTTTGTAATAACAAACGCACACAGTGCTTTGTGATGCCTGTGAAAACATTCCACGGCTTCAGCGGTTCTGTGGCTTGATATACAGTACATTACCATCTGTAATTGTAATAACAAATACTATATATAATTGTTATTATTACTGTATGAATTGTTCAGGAATGGTTTTGTTTTGTTCATAACCTGGGGGCTGCCTGTACTTGCATCTCCATCCATCTTCCAAGGTGTGGCATGGCAGCATGTTAAAGGGCACATACAAACATATTAATTTAGGGATGACATTACAGTAAGCCTAAGTGGGGGTGGTGAATGGTTAAGCCTCTGTGTTTGTGATCAGAAGCTTGCTGGTTCTAGTCCCAAACTCGCCAGAATATACATGTCTGCGGGCTGCTGAGCAAGGCCCTTAACCCTCAGCTCCATGGGCGCTGCATGCTGGCTGACCTTGCACTGTGACGCCCCCCTCCAAGCTTGGTCTCACCCATATATGTGTCTCATGGAAAGAAATCTGGGCTAGGCAAAGACTAACAATCCAATTCACCTGTAGTCATACTTGTGCTAATAAAGGATTGTTTATTTTTTTGTATGTCTTTGAAAAGTAGGAGGGAAAAAACACAATACATTTTCGGGGAGCATGAGCTGATGCAGCATGTTGCTGCACCCACCACATGATGAAACACCTTGAGATCCCGACTGGCGACCCCCCCAGACATACACACGGTCCAGTCCCACCTTTCGGAAATGGCCATCCATCTGCCGCAGCCAGGTGTTACATGGGCTTCCCCTCGGCCTGGTCCAGTTGCTTGGGTCCTCAGCAATGAGGATACTGTGAGCTGGATCACCCTCAGGGAAACATGCCACACGGCCGTAGTGCCATAACTAATGGTCCCTCACAATGCAGGTAACGTGCCTCATTCAGGACTCCTCAAGGTCCAGTAGTCAAACCAGCGGTACCCGAGGATTCTCCGAAGAGACACAATACGAGAGGAGTCCAGCCTTCATCTCTGCTCACTGGATTGCGTCCATGACTCACAGCCATACAGGAAGACAAGGAGCACCAGGACTCTAAAAACTTGGAGCTTCATCCTCTTGCAAAGATAACGGGAGCACCACACACCCCTTTCCAGAGAGCCAATTGTCACAATCCAGGCGATCACCCTTCCATTTCCAGATAGGGACAAGAAGTACTGTTTTCCAGTCAGTTGGCATGATGCCCTTCTTCCAAATGGAAGCAAATATTGCCCGCAATGCCAGGAGGACAGCTGTACCACCACCCATTCCCTACCCCCATCTGATTCACCACCTTTGCAATCTCAGTGAGATTGGGTGGTTCACAGCTGATTGGAGGATCAGCCTCAAGAACTTTGGACCCAGATATATCCAATGTCCTAGCTGGAGGATCAGCTTTTACTAGCTGCTCAACTGCGATACAACCCTCAGCAACCTTCATGGTCTTATCACGGAAGGTCTCCCACATCACATTAGAGTCAGCAGTCACACCCAAGTCTTCTGCAAGTTCCTCACACAAACTGTGTGCAAACTCATCAGAAACAGCTTGACCTTGGAGTCTGGCCAAGTCCAGCCTCCTTCTACTAGTAGTTGGTAGCCTACTAGATCTAAGCTGAATCTTCAGAGTAGCAACAACAAATCTATGGTAAAAATTCACAAACTGGCCACTTCTGTAGACTCTGCCCAGCATCTGCCCACGAGGATGTGATCGATCTCCTTCACTGCACCACCAGTATTGGAATACCAAGTCCAACAATGCGGCTCAGGGCGTTGGAACCAGAATCCAGCAATACACAGCCCCTGAGCTTTTGCAAAGTCAAGGAACACGGAGCCAGTTTCACCCCAGTCACCAGACCCGTGAGGACTGACACAATCTGCATAGCCAGCCCTATCAATGCCAGTGGTCGCATTGAAGTCACCCATGATCAGAGGAGTGTCACCCTGTGGGCACCCATCAACCACCAAGCGAAGTTGCCAATAAAATGTTTCCCTCAACAAGACATCACTCACCGCGGTTGGAGCATACACCGAGACAACAGACAAGACACCCAGGTCTTAGCCTGAGTCTCATAATACGCTCGTTGAAAGGGGAGACATCAGCCACCATCGGGAGGAGCCGATCCGCCACAGCAACAGCTACTCCCTGAGTATAGCAGCCATCAGAGTGAACAGACCAAAAGTAGGTATACCCACCTACAGAGATCTGGCCACTCCCCGGTCTGCGTACCTCAGAGAGTGCCGCCACTGAAATGTAGAATTTACGAAGCTCCCCCGACAGCAGAGGAAGATGGCCATCTTGCTGGAGAGACAAGATGTTCCATGTGCCTACCCGTATGAACTGCCTCAAACTGGGACCCAAGTACCACCATGCAGCAGGCAACGCCTCAGCAGCACACCAGCTCTGATCCCCAACAGGCCTGACCCTATTAGCTCTCCGACGGTTTCACCTCTTATGGGGATGAGGCTCCCAAAGCCTTTCCCCCATCCCCTTCATAGTGCATGCAGCCTTCCTATGGGCAGACCTACTCATGAAGTGTTTTTACGATGGCTGGATTGCCAATCCCGCCACCAACCACCCACATTTTTTTTACCTTGCAAGTTGGAGACTGCTTGCAGGGCCGGATGCAGTTGAATGTCATACCCAGAACAGTACATGGAGGACATGCAATATCAAGCGAGAGCAAAGGCTGGATCTGAACCCCAACCCAGGAGGTGTGAGACATCAGTGCTACCGACTAATCCCCCATATTTTGAATGGTTTTACTATTTACTAGAAAGGGGGCTGTAGGAACAATTAATCCTTACTCTTCCCACGCCTCTACAATGCCCAGAAGTACTGGATGGAACAACTAGAAATCCATCCATCCACTCATTTTCTGAAACCACCTTATGTCTTATTGATGGTCATAGGGGGTCTGGAGCCTATCCCAGAGGTTACAGGCACAAGGCAGGGAACGACCCAGGATGGAGCACCAACTCATTGCAGGACGGATGGACACATGGACACACACACACACACACACACACACACACACACACACACACACACACACAGACACAGGTTTGTAATTATATCTTTGTGAGGACTCTCCATTCATTTCTATGGGGAAAACACTAATCACAACATGATGACCCTGCCCTAACCTTAACCATAAGTAACCAAGCAAAATATGAGACTTTGGGCATTTTTACTTTTTTGATTGCAGTCACAGATCTTTGTGGGGACCTGAAAAACAGTCCCCACAACATCAAAAGAATAGGTTTTTATTACATTGTGGGGGACATTTGGTCCCCACAATGTAATATAAACCTAATCCACACACACACATACACACACACACACACATGCACACAATTTGGTAACTCCAATTAACCTATGTTTTTGGACTGTGGGGGGAAACTGGAGTACCCAGAGGAAACCCCACAACGACACCGTGATAACATGCAAGCTTCACACACCCGGAACCCTGGAGGAGACTGGTCCCTGAGGTGTGTGGTGACAGGGCTAACCACTGCACAACCCCTCAACTGGAAATGTGAAAGCCAATAAATCGTGCTCTCAATTTGCTTTATAAAGATCGAATTAAATGTTTAATTTAATCAAATGTAACATTTTGGTTATTTGTATTCTTGCCTAAAGAAAATCTGACTGCAAATCCAAAAGCTGGAGTGAAGTGCACAAATAATATGGGTTCTATGGCGGTAAAATTGGGGCGGCACGGTGGTGCAGTGGTTAGCACTGTTGCCTCACACCTCTGGGATCAGGGTTCACGTCTGCGCCCAGGT
>JAAGVU020000025.1:5671144-5692410 GCA_011763525.2 Mormyrus iriodes
AAAGGGTCCACAAGAAAGCGAGTAAGGATATGTATGACAAATAGATAAAATAGGTTAATAAGTTGCCTCTGAGACATTTTTCCTTCCTGAACAACCAGATTTATTCAAATATAATATAATGCAGCACAACTACTATGTCAAAAACACCTCAGTCATGAGTGTATATATCATGATTGGTTCCTTTAACAGTACCGTTCAGCTGTGACTCGATATGACAAAAGGTAGAAAGCGTCTGATATAGATTTCAATTTATTGATAATAAACAAATATTTTTTCCAAGAATAAACTGAGAAACTATAAGAAAAAGATTATTACATATATGCAGACATAGGTTGATGTTCAATAAATTAAGTTTATTTGTCAACATTTTGTATATTGTTAACCATGCAGTCTAGCTCTTTTAAGGCTCATTATTCTCCACAATACGGGACATATACAGGATTACACTAACAAGAAGCATCTATACCGTCATTATACACCAAGGCTTCCACTTATACATATATACATATGCTGTTCGTAGATCTCAACCCTGCTTCTTACGTTATCATTCTTAGTTCTTTGAACATATAACTGGGAAAAGCAGTATTTTAACAAAAGATAAGAAATAACAGCAAGGCACACTTTTTAAAGTTTAAAACATTTCCTCAATTTTTCCAATCTTAGGAAACATAAAAAATGGAGTATTGAGATATACCAACATCCAGAGATCCTGTAATACGCAACACAAGACAGCTGTTTCCAACTTGGGCCGTGTTGCATAGATAGACATCTAATTAATTTGCCTTTTGAAGAGATAAGGGTCCAAGTAGTTCAATTTCTGCTACGTCTGTATTCCACGATTAATCTAAAACACAAGCGTTGTGGAGTTGGAGCTCATGATGCCGTCCCGGGATAGCATCAAAGTCAGAGTTGCAGGAGTAGTCCGAAATTTCCTTAAATCCTATCTTGCTGTCTCCCAGTGCAAAACAAGTCAAATGAGTGCCCTAGGCTTATATATCTCTAGCTGGTTGTACAGTGGAGATAGTAAGATAAGAGTGAACCACCATGCATGCTGGCGAGAGAGAGTAAGGGGCATGTGTCTGTGTTGCCAAGTGGGGACATAATGGCGGTAAACCATTGAGGTAGCTCTGTTCTGGGATAAGGACGATGATGGTGAGCCACTCATTGAAGAACATCAGGTTGTGGTTCAATGTCACAGCAGGGACGGAAGAGCAGAAGCAGCCGGAGGATCAGGTTGATGCGAGCCGAATAATACACATGGGGCGGGGCAGGGCGGGGTGGGGGGTGTGGGGTGAGCAAGTCCTCTCAAGGCTGAGGCTGGGTGATGGGAGGCACCAGGTAGCCCGACACTCTCTGAAACATAAAATAGCCACAGTGTCAATAACGATTCAGATAGCTTTGCTATTGACAGAATAAGAAAATGTAATACTAAAGTATGATACACAAATCACCCCAAGTGGAATACATGAAAAAGTCTGTATTTGTGATCACCAAAGTCAATCACAAATAGCAAAGCAATTAACTCTGTGTTTAGTAACTTATTAATGTGTTAATGTCTTCAATGGCAGATAGATATCCAAAATAAACGATGTCTCGGTTGCACTGTACGAAAAACCAAATTGTGTCACCCTGCATCTAAAGGACCCTGCAGCTGAAAGAATGGAGGAAGTGACAGACACACCAGGGGTGGAAAGCATTTGTTGAAGATATTGTGATGCAAACATTTCAAAGCTCATGAGGCTAAATTATCATGTGGGTTTGTGTCTGGCAAAAAGGTTACATTATGGGGGGTTTTAGTGATGAGCTTCAGGTTTCCAGCCTTGTACACCGAGGCCTGGCACAGCCTTCGACTTGGGGCTCAAGAGGGAAGAGTGTGTCTGGGATAATTAAGGCATGCGGCAAGAGGTGAGGGGCTTTGTGATGTGGATTATGGGGAAATGGCTGTCAGAATACAATCGAGGAGATTAGTGTTGAGAGAGCATCTCCTTGCTCCATGTCTATGAGCACTCCAGTCATACATTGCAGATGGTGACTAAATTAGGCAGAAATATCTGGATCTAGTCAGTTACCTTCACCCACCATCCATATGTGCAGTCATTGACCTCTATGATTATTTATACATGAGTGACGCAGAATGTAACATAAAGGGCAGTAAACAGCCATCCTATTAGGAGTTGCTAAAACCTGGGAATAGATACATTATGGCACTATAACATAGCGGTGCTATTTGCTTTTGAATTTAGCAATCTTGTCCAGCTGAGTGATGAAAACAGAGAAGTTCAACAGTATTAAGATTCAATGGAAAACCCATTCACTGGCTTTTGGCACTAAATTAAGAATATCATATATGGCTCATCGTCAGTGCTAAATCGTTGATAAAATATGACAGAAGTTAGCAAAGTGTACATATTGTGGAATTTGACTTTTAATTTAATTTCACCCAGTTTGGTATTTCTTTCCAAGAATTTGCTACAAGAACAAATAATTATCAGGCTATTTTTCTCAGCAAGGCTGCTTTCATTTAGCATAAACGAACAAAACTATTCAGTGTCTCAAGACAGAGCAGTGAACAGTTTATGGTAATGGATTCAAACCTGCTTGTAATAAAGAGAAATTAAATTAAAATTTGCATTCCGTTGGAACTTTAATGATAGGAAACATATTAATCACCAAAACCAATATGACTCTTAGTATTATTATTTCATTGTAATGTGTTCATGTAGAGGATGCTATTATCTGCAGAAATGACAAATTCCCAGGTGGATATTTACTTAAGTAAAGTTTGTGTCCCCCCTGGGATTAAAAACTGCTAACTTCAGGTCTCAAGACCTCCTCCCTTACCATTATTTAAAACAGCTACACCACATTACATTAACTGTACCTGCCAGTACTTTTAAAATCCTTTAAAGGAACAATCCCAATCGATCTCCACACCCACAGAGCCGGAAGCAGAAGTGAAATCCACTACTCAAGGGTGACTGCTATCCACCTAGCCACTGTGGAACCCTACTGGTCATAAACACCAACGTCAATTAAGCTTGATTTGAAGGAAAAGTTAGCATCACTGCTAATTCACTGCTGCTGAGATATGGAGCTAAAGGAACACGCTGCCCTACTCTTGCCATACTATAGAGCTGACCTCATGCAGAGTTGGGGGGTCATATATAAATGTGCATTTTTTTTTTATGTAGCTGATATTATCAATAAGACGCCCCTTCAATGACGTTACATAGATGTCAGTGAACCAAATAATAGCTTACTTTTAATATTTGTCTGTTAAATTAGAGTATTACCAACTTCATCGATTCCTAGGTTTTGACCAATACAAGGAGTTGCATCATCGCCTTATTTGTGAGAACGACATGCAATTGCATTCTCTGCTCTGGTTTCAACTAATGAGGAACGACCTCCTCAACAATATTTAAACCATCTACTTTTTTATCCTAAACCTGAAAGAATGGCCTCTGCAATAAGTTCTAACAAAGTTTTACTAAATAGTTATTAATGTGATTTCTGTATCTTAATTTAGAGGTAAGCAGCTTTTGCATTTTAAAGCTAGCTCTATCAAAAACACTGTTATCTTCAGTTGAGGTATATCCATGTATATTTACTTATGTTACACATTTATATTTACACACAGAGGTGCAGTAGAGGCATGCATGCCCTAGCAGATTTTGGGGGCCCAGGACTTTACAGACCCTTCAGCCTTAAATACATTAAATTATATGCAAAATCTGTTGGGCAGCCCAAGGTGACATTTTGTCAGGGGGCCCAGAATTTATAGCTATGCCCCTGTGCACATATAACCTTATTTGTTTGGCACCGAAACAGAATTTTGATTCAAAATATATTTTTAGAACTAATGTAATATCAAAAATAATTAAAGAAATACAGAATGCTGTGTAGCTTACTTAACTAGCTGGATACCCACACTTTTTTCTGAGAAAACATGATCAGAATTCCATTAATTATAATGACTAGAAGATTTGCATTGTTATTTTAACGTGTATTTGCATTGAAAATAGGAATTAAGCTTATACCGCTATTGAGAACTAAAATAAAAAACAATGTGATTCCTGGTTATTATCACATATTTAATAACTGGAAATACTTACTGGCCATAAGGTTTCTCATTTTTATAGCTAGTTTTGATTACTGCATAAGGTAGAATGGCAAAAGAACACAGCTTGCCCCATATGCCATGACCTATTATGGAACAGTAGCTTTTCAAGCCAATTTTCTGGAAAAAGACCCATAAAGCAGTGCTGCCTGTAATTTACATCATAACCAAGTCAGTTCAAATGAGCAGAATCAACGAAGGGAACAGGCCTTTACATTCAATCTACAATCTGCAGGGATACAGTAAGTAGAAAGTGCACATGGATTCGTTATAAATACATAACAGAATTACTTATTAATGTGTTTACCTCTCGTATGAAGGATACAAAAGGGGAGGACGTTGTATTGCCTGCCATGCAGCACTGGACATGAAGCACAATCGCGTGTCATTCTCCTGAACATTCTGATATTTAAGTACAGGGAGTGAGGGTGCTGTGGTGCTCTGGCTGCCTACCTTGGCCAGGGTCCGGGACGTTTTATTCTTCTGTGCAGTGTTTGTAGAAGTATGGTGTCGGGAAGCACTGGAGATGGGGCGGGCGGATGCGGTACTCCTGCCTGTGGGCCCCCTGCCATCTTCTGCAAGCGGTTGCTCTGGCTTTGGCATCTACACATTTGGAGAAAGTACAGCTCCCGTCAGTGCATCTCTACCCTTCAGCCTTAAGCTGGATAATTGACATGGAAAGTTAAAAATTAAGAGATTTACGATGCAGGAATTATGCTAAACTATATTTTATTATTTATAGTACCAATTAATAGTGTATGTGTCATTAAAAAAAACAGTGTTGCCAAGTATTGTTTCAATTATTAAAAAAGTACAAACGGGTAATTTCACTGGGCCAAAAATAAAAACAATTTGAGATGGCAGAACAGCAGAACTAATCACCTATCATGCTTGTTCGTACAAACTTTACAGTTATACATACAATACAAAAAAATAAATGAAACACATAATCCTGTATTTCGAATACATAACTATTAAATGTATGTGTTTAAAATTAAAACTTTATATCTAACTCTATAACTGCTTCTTGGGTCATTGTGTCTGCAGCTTACAGTGTACCATTTTCGCCTAATAATTTCATAGGTTAGTATGTAATAATAGAGTAAATACTGGATGGCAGGACAGACACTTAAATTTTTACTTTGTTTTTGCAGAATATGATGTCACAAGCACAATGGTTGCACCAATACACACAAGATGGAAATTTAAAAAATTAAAAATGCATGCTAATTCAGTCATGAAATTAAGTAATGATTCTTGCAGTATTTTTGCTTATGAATCATAATATAATATGTTTGATTATGATTATTCTGTTCTGTAGACCTTAACATTTTAAATCTGAGGTTGTAAATCCCTCTTCCATTAGCACTTCAGGGGAATGGGTGGCGTGAAGTGAATAAAAAATACCTTGTAAAATATTTAGTTATAACAATGAATATAGCTGAGACATAAAAAATTACATTATGACAAGATACCCCATGATATAATGTTTAAACCCACCTGTTTATGAGTTGACTTAGTCTCCAGATGGGAACTACATCCTTTCCTGACATTCTTCTGTTTCATCTGTGGAGAAGCAGGGCCTTTCTCATCCCTATCACACTTTCTTATCTGAGGACAGTTAATTTTGGGATTAATATAAAGGCTGCCATCCTCTTTTAAAGGATTTGTACTGGAGCAAGAGACTCTTATCTTAGTCATTACAGGGGAAATATTGGATTCAAGCATTTTAGTATCTGCAAAACATTCAACAGTGTCTATCAGGGTTTCACATGGTAAAGGATTAAGATAAGCAGCCTCATTATGGTACTCTAGCAGGCTTCCAGCTGTACTTCCTGGAGAAATAACCGGTGCTTTTTGGTATTCAGGACAAGCTGATGGAGGTGCTTGGTCTTTTTCAGTGTGTGGGGAGGAACAGTCCCTGGAATTGGGAAACTTTCTTCCCACCTTCTGGCTCAAACACATGCTGTAACAAAGTGGAGGACCCAGGTAGACCTCTTCAGTGCAAACTTCAAATAGTGGCTCTTTGTCATGGATTTCCAGGGTCTCCCTCAGTTTGGGGAGGGGTGGGCTGCTGCTTTTGTCCTCCATGCAGGTGTTGACCTCTCCGCAGTCACTGTCATGAGAAGACAGGGACAAGTAAGAGTAGAAGTCCCCCTTCCGCAGCTGGATGGACCGGTGGGAATGCTCTAGCACTTTATCTCGGATCTGAGCCACTGGGGTGGGACAAAAACCCTCCTGGTCTGCTTGAGCCTCCTTGTTCTTCAGTGCTACAGCAGTCATGTCAATGATCTCCATAACAAAATTGTGCACATCTTCAGTTTTCTCCTCCTCTGGTGAAGAAGGTAAATCGCTGCAGCACGCTGGCGCAGTAGCCAGCAGATGGCTCTCACATGTGTCTTTGGGCAAGGAAACATGGTTTTCTTGGGGATGATTTTCATGTAGCACAGCTGGTGCACACTGGTGTGACCCTGTGCAGCCTTCCACAGAAGACATGTGGACTGAAGCTTCGCCTGAGCTGTAACAGGGAATCTCACCTCTCAGCTGGCCTTCTAGGACAGACTCTTTTGTTTGTGACGACACAATATCACACAGTTCTGTTTTGGTAGCCACAACTATGGTGTCAGAGATGGCTGAATTCAGTGCATAACAATCGTTGAAGGATTCACCACTTTTTGTGAAAAGGCTTCTCTCCTCTCTTAGAAACTCATCGTCTTCATCTTTCTTTTTTACCTGAGAGTTCTCCACGTTGCCATTCTCCATGTCATCTGCAAACTGCCTCATGTAACATCTAGTCACCTCCCTCTTCTGGGCATCAGCATCCTGCTGTTGGAGGGAGATGTTCTTCTCATGAGCATTGGACTCAAAGAGTTTTAGGGCTGACCTGCTTAAGAAACGACGCCTATTCGACCCTAATGCAGATGGTACCTTTTCTCGGGTGACAGTACCACATTGGAGCTCATCTCCAAGATCCAGTTCATTCTTTTCCTTGGACTGGGACCTAGGCTTAATCCAGTTCTGGAGTTCATTTTTCATGTACTCAAGCCCCAGCGCAAAGCTACCCTCAATGTACTCCTCATCAGAGGCAATACTAGAATCTTCATCATCCTTAATGCCAAGTTCCTCCTCTGTGAGAGTAAGAGTAGAACTGGAAAGAAGGTCACTGTCATCTTCATCATCTGTGCAGGCTGATGTACATGAGACATTCACCACCATGCTGATGCTTGCATCGGCCTCGTCTGGTAGAGGTTGACTGCGGCATTGCTTACGGATGGGGTCATTCAAGTCCACCAGGCAGTTTCTCTGCACAACTATGTCCTCCGAACCTACAGAAGACTCCTCGGTGGTACTCAGTTCCGTGAGAGATGGTGCTGAGCTCTCATTGATTGATGAGCCCAATCTGAGTGATGGCTGACCAGGTCCTGGAAAGCGCAGGGAACTGCTCTGAAGTGTGATATCGGAGATACTGCGTGTCATTTTTTGGACTAAGGGGGTCTGAATGTTCTCCAGGCGCTTAAGCAGCTCCAGAGTCCTCTTGCTCAGTTCTCCTGTGGAGCCTGCAGCCAGTCCCAGATCCCCCAAGCTATGCTGGCTACCAATCTCTTCTGCACTCTTACACGGGGCTAGCCAGCTCTCAAGGGAGGTGCTTCGGTGGAGCGTGTCTTTGCTGGACAGAAATAAATCTCCAGATACAAAAAGGGAGTCGAGGGAGGACCCTGGGGACACACTGGCAAATCCTTCCCTGCATCTGCCATGTACAGTTCCTTTCTCATCACTTGGAGAAGTTCTGAAGACAATGGGGTCAAGTTCTGCTGCTTCAGACTCCAGTCCCATAGTAAGGATGTCCTCTGGGCTTTGCCTTTGCTTCCCGCTGGTTTGTGCTGACTCATCTATCTCTTTCTTTACTGCCTCAGATTTGTTTTTACTTTCTAGTAAGGATCTGTCACAGTCTTCATATAAAACACACTTCTTTGCACATTCCAAGATTCTGTTGATGTCATCGTCCTCATACACTTGGCTGTGACTGGGTAAGAGGTCTCTCTTAGGGGGTGTCAACAAGAGACTGCCTTGACTGTCTTCGACCTGACTGAGCAGGCAGTTCTCTGAGTTGGCCATGGTCTCAGTATCCCCTTCACTCATGATTCCACTCTCACTCTCTGATCTTCTGGCAGAATGAACATTGAGGCTGTCACCCCCTTGTTTTCTGCAGAGGATACCCCCCAAAAGGTCTGGTATTGATTCAGCTGATGAGAAAGATGAGTCTTTGCTTATGCTCTTTGTTAGCAGCTGTTTATTGCTGTGTTCTGTAGGAGCTTTCTTTTGGAAGGCATATTGGGGCTGGTTATACAGCTCTACTCTGTGAAGACTATAGACATGATAGATGTTTGAATGAGAGGACAATGGTTGCACATCAATATTTTGTGATGGCATGCCATTTTGTTGGTTGTTTTGATTTAACTCTGAGACCTCAAAATTATTTCCTGTGCTGTTTCTGGACAATGTGGAATTATGGCACCGGTGGCTGTCACGGTTTTGTGACTCTCCATCGACACTGATCAGGTCGTTACTGATATCCATCTCATCCCACTCCCACGAATCTTCCACCGCACCATGGAGGTCCATGAGAGCTGGTTCTATGATATTCCCAGGGACCTTTGAGAGAGAGAGGTAAAATCATTGAAAGAATGTTTATGAAAGCATAAATATTAATATTTTGAGGAAAATAATTGTATGACCTGATATTTAATTGAATGGCCTTAATTAATTAACACAATTAATTGCTAATAAACTGGTTCAGTAATTACCTTTACTTCAAATTTATTATTTTGTATATTGACAAAATGTTTTACGGATTTTCTGTCCAGAATGTGTGCCAAACAATACACGAATAGAGAAGAACATTTTATGGTTTATAGTTATACAAAATGAATATAATAAACTAGCAAATCTAGCAAATGCTTAGGTACGTTATATATGACTTGTAATGAATTTCATTATATTTCTGATTTTTCTCTGCTTGCTGATGAGGAGAATAATAATGACTAAGCTGTAAAGGCATAAAAAACACTTAAGCATAAACACCATCTACCAGTCAAATCAAACATAAATATCTCAGCTAACTGCCAGCTCCCTTTTATACTATACAACCATGACATAAGTATTAAAGCACAGATTTTATAGTGATGTTGTATTATGATTTACAATTACAACATAAATGATATATTTAGAATCATGATAAGAATAATGGAATCTGTATTTTTTTTTTGGTTTTGTTTTAAAGTCAATGTAAACCACATTTAATGTCTGATTACCAAAAAATTAAGTTTCCCACCTCAAAGTAAGCATAGATATAAAAACACATTCTTTGACCTTTCATTTTAACAGTAATAGGTAACCATTGTTGAAATAACCAAGCTGAAAAACTTCTCTCATTTTTCTAAATGTCCATCGCTGACAAAGTAGCCCTCTCCAGGAGATATTTTAAAGAATAAAAATACTGCCATCATACATTTCCTTCTCTGCTGTACTGCACCCGTCGAAAAAGGGCCCTGTAGGACTTTCCAGCACTGAATTTTAAACAGCACAGTTGCCGTTTTATCATCCAGCAAAGAGTGTTTATTTGTAAACAAACAACTGAGCATTTTTCTTCCTGTTACGCACACTTCAAAACATAAAATTGCTCTGCAGATCTGCAAGGTCAGACTCCCAGAATGTCTTGCAAATTGTCCCTCCCACATCGGAGCAGCTTCTAACACGGCCGACAGCGATAAGATTTTTCTTTGGAGGGTTTGATATGGTAACAGCAGCAATTCTACCTGCACGCTGCTGACACTTTGGGATGTTGGGGGGCAGGCAGAAAGGAGCAAACAACATCTAGCAAAAAGCTGGCAGGATAATCTGCATGCATGAACTGGCTACCGCAGCATCACCGTTTGCATTTCAATTTTATTACTTACCTGTGATTTTACTAATTGACTGTGATGTAACTTTTTAGATTTTTTTTTTTTTTTGGTAAAATGAAAAACTTACCAAATCATGTTGTGGATGAAAGGTTAGGGCATTACATATGTCTCATTTTCCCAAGGGAAGAGAGGTACCTTAGGCCAGGGGCTTTGTGCTGGTTTTCTTAAACTACTTTAACATCCATGAACACCTCTATAATTTATAAGCAATTTACAAATTGAACTCATTTAACTGAGCCCAGCACAGAAAACGGGGACAATATTCAAAAGACACACACACACACACACACACACACACGTTTGTATTCGTATCTTTGTGGAGACTATCCATTCTATTTTATGGATACAACTCTAATCCCAACAATGACAACCTTAACCTCTACCCAGCCCTAACCTTAACCCCTACCCAGCCTTAACCATAACCATAGGAAACCAAAGAAAATAGTTTTGTGATTTGTAGTTTTTGACTGATTGATTTATTTTTTTTTTTTTAATGGTTGAAAAACTGATTGCTTTTTAAAATACGAAAAATAAAAAGTTTCCCTTTGTGGGGACCAAAAAATGGTCCCTGCAATGTAAAAATAACAGGTTTTTATCACATCATGAGTGGGATATATATAAATACCCCCCCCCCCCACACACACACACGCACACGTGCACTTTGATATGAGGAAGACAATCAGGTATAAGTGCACCAAGCATTGTAACAGAAAAAAGAAAACAACAAAGGTGACTTTAAAAGAGTATTTAAATTCACATACATTGCAATGCTAATTAGAATATCTGTTCATAACATCAGGTGGTTGAAATGCTTCTTTTATCCTTAGTGCCAAAGGCCCTCTGAAGGTGTCTCTGCCATCGCCATAGGAACAGTACCTGCTCAGTGCCAAGAGCCCTCTGAAGGTGTCTCTGCCATCAGCATAGGAACAGTACCTGCTCAGCGCCAAGGGCCCTCTGAAGGTGTCTCTGCCATCGCCATAGGAACAGTACCTGCTCAGCGCCAAGGGTCCTCTGAAGGTGTGTCTGCCATCGCCATAGGAACAGTACCTGCTCAGCGCCAAGGGGTCTAGGAAGGTGTCTCTGCCATCAGCATAGGAACAGTACCTGCTCAGTGCCAAGGGCTCTATGAAGGTATGTCTGCCATCGCCATACGAACAGTACCTGCTCAGTGCCAAGAGCCCTTTGAAGGTTTGTCTGTCATCACCATAGGAACAGTAACTGCTCAGTGCCAAGGGGTCTATGAAGGTGTCTCTGCCATCGCCACATGAACAGTACCTGCTCCGTGCCATGGGCCTTCTGAAGGTGTGTCTGCCATCACCATAGGAACAGTACCTGCTCAGTGCTAAGGGCCCTCTTAAGGTGTGTCTGTCATCACCAAAGAAATAGTACCTGCTCCGTGCCAAGGGCCCTCTGAAGGTGTGCCTGCCACTGCAGGGCTTGCATGACGATGGCCTCCCATCGGCGCTCCAGGTTGATTGTCAGCAGCTGCAGGGCCTGCCGCTCAGGCTCAGCTTCGGCGGGTTCCTGCTCCTCCAGTAGTCTCTGGCACAGTCGCAGCACAGAGGCCACACCCCTGCGCCGCCCTCGCACTTCTGAGCACAGAGACTAGAGAGAGGAGTTAACAGTGGAAGCCTGCTCTCCTTCACAGCAAATAAAAATTGACTTGATCTCATGAGAAAACATTTTATATTGAGTTAAACAGATTATTAATGTTTTTAATGCCACATTTGGTCTCTGGAAATACCTAGCACTTCTCAGTAATAAACATTTCAGAGCAGTTATTATTTGCTTTTCCAAAGAAAGATTATAAATTTACCTAATTTAATACTGACATAAAAAACAAGTGTAACTCATAAACTAAATTACCCCATGCAACATGTGTTGTTAAAACTCCTGTATTTTACCATTTAGTCCTCTGAAAGATTTTTAGTTTGAAAACAGAAACTTTCTGTTTCTTTTACTGGTAAATATGGTCCATTGTTCCCATTTTCTGACCGTCGGTTAATTGGAAAAAATCAAGGGAAGAGGCTACAGCATAAATAACAAGATAGCAGTGAGTATTTATAGTTCATAAAGCTTATTGGAACTGACAAGCAATTTAACTATGTAGCCTAAAGGTGTGCAAATGATTATGGAATGTACTTCCTGTTCATGAGCTGTATTGGGAACCATCATTATTTTAATATAATAATGCAGTAAAAAGTTAGATATTTTGCATTATTGTTGTCACAAATTAATTTAATTCTAGCAACAACTTTTAACTCTTAATTTACACAGTCTTATTCTGATTAGTGTACTTCTAGAGGGACATAGGTAGCGACAGAGAGCAGGCACACTAATCTCACTACCCTGCCGGCTCTGCACAGGAATGCTGGTTTCTCACTCCAACAAAAACAATGTTATGTTTACTGATGTATTCCACTGTACAGCGATTTAGATTATTATAACTATATCATTCATAGAATTCTATGATCCCTGAAATAACCAGCATGACTTTGAAATTCTGGAAGTTTAAATAAGGGAAATGACAAATAGCTTAAGGTAAATTAATGCTGAAATATAGCTGTGTGGGTTACTATTCTATTTGTTGCCATAATGCATTTTCTAATAATGCCTCCCCAACTTGCCCTAATTCTGCAGCCACCTTTTTCCTGCTGCCCCCACTCTGGGTGAGTAGAGCAGGCCCCACCAGGCTGATGAGGTCTCCACGACAGCGTGCAATGTCAGGAAGATGTAAATCAAGGCACCATCCACTTTTATGCCTCCCATAAACAGGTGAAATATTAAATATTAAAAGGGCACAGCTTGCTCCTTGTGGCCACACAGACGCCCGCTTCTGTTAGTTTGACATACATGTAATGAAAATGCTACACCATGAGCCTCTTTTTTTATAAAAAAAAAAAAAAAAAAAGGGTGGGGGGGAATCCAGATTTTTCAGTACTGCATTAGAAATGCTGATGATCCTATACGTGTATGGAGATACCTGTTTAAATATGCAATGGCGTTGCAAGAAGAGAACTATTGCACTGTCTTCGGTGCTGCTCTTGTAGGACAAAAACATTCCGAGTACAATTTATGTAAATCCCCTTGCTCGGCAAAGCATTCCGTTACATTTTCTAATAAATATTAAACACTATTACATCTAAATTGGATTTTGGCTCAGCAGTTTCCTCTCCTGTTTTAGCATATATTTACTAGTTCCTTTGTCTTTTAAACAGGTAATGTGATTGCAAAATACAATGGTTTCCTCTTGGGGAAGGAGGAAGTGAGGCACAGTACATAGTGATAAAGTTGTTGCCAGCAATAAATTGAAACAAGGTGTGTGTGTGGGGGGGGTCCTAAATGAAACAAGCAAGGCTTTAACAAGAAAACAAATGCTTCTACATCAGAAATGAACATACACGCACATGCACACATAAACTGAGATATAAATACTGCCACAGCCACACAGCCACAGACAGTATTTACTTAATATATCTTTTGTAAAGGCCTTTTTGTGTAGTGTTATGCAAAATGCATTTTTATTATTATTGTTGTTGTTTTGTTGTTGTTGCTGTCTTGTTGCTGTTATTAATAACAATAGTAATAATAATCATAACAATAAATTGAGTAATGCCATAAATCTGGATGAAAAATTAGACTAATTTCTACAAATCCAGCTCTTTGGGAGCTCCGTCTTGTCCTTGTTTTAGATGAGATTTTACCTTACCATTCATAATGAGTTATTCTTCATTCAAATGGACTTTCACAGCATGTCAGTATAAAGTGCATCCCAGTATTTATGTCTAACTGTACATATTCCACTCTATATATTTAGAGGTATGTTAGTGGAAAACAGATTACCGGATCCTGATCAATACTGCCAGTCCACTCCGTTAGATTAAAAGGCACAGAAACTAGAGGCTATGCCATTAAATCTGAAAGGCAGATTATGCTGCTGTATTTCCAAACTCCCAGAAATCCACAGCTTCATTGTTTCTGCATTGCTGGGTTTCACAAAATGACTTCTCTTCCTATTGAGTCCTGCTTTATTGACACAGAGCCTTGGATACGGTATGCCAATATTTGCTAAAAAGCTTCCCAAATACATGAGGGTGGAAGGGTGGTGTGCAGACCTAAGGTGGCCAGTTATTTCTCCAGCGAGCCACATTCTATTGCTGTATAGTGTACTGGGCGTGCGCAGACAGCCGGCCGGACAGACCACCACCCGCCTCAGCTGGGTGTGGAAGGGTGGCCGCTCCCTACTGTCTATCCAGCACAGGAGCAGGGCTCATCCAGGGCAGACAAATGGGACATTTCTCAGGTACTTTTAATAAAGGTATCTGAAAATCAGCTGGCAGGTAATATGCAACGGTAGTAACGCAATCTGGGAAGTGCTAGAGATGACTATTTCCTGAGAGCTCATCCCAATAGCCTTATTGCTTTATTGTGAGGCACGATCCATCTCACGCAGAATATTAATCTCTGGGCCACACAGGTATCAGGGCTGGAAATCAGATCCCACCACTAATAGAACAGTAAATATGCATTTGTGACAGAGATATCGTTTTCTACAGCAACGTTACTGTGGCGAATGTAGTGCATAGAAAAAAAGGGGCTCATCATATTGCTTAACACTCCAATTTCTCTAGGGTCCGAAAGACCGAAATCCCCCATTAATTATTTTCAAATTAAACTTACGTCAAGTAACTATCTATATTCAAGTGGCAAAATTTACATAATACAGTGTAATGGAAACTCACAGGTTTGGAACATTCAGAGTAGAGTACAGACAGCAAAGCACCAACACCAATATCAAAAGGATGGGACCCATGAGTACAGCATTCTGGGTAAATGTGCACATGAGTTTGTGTGATTGCCCTTGAGTCTTTGTGGACCACAAGGAAATTAGTAAGCTGCTGAAATATTATTAGTCAAAAAAATGACCAATAACAGCAGGTGTATAAAGTTTCAAATGGGCTGAAACAGGATTACTCCCTTTCATCTGGTATGCTGTTCTTTACTCTGTGATACCATTTCTGGATTATGCCTGAAGCTCCTACTGTTTGTTCATTTAAATAAGTGTGGACAAGAAACAAGGAAGAGCAAAAAATACTTTGCAGTGTGGCAGAAGGGCTGAATTTTTACAATGACAGTAACCCTCTGGATATGCAATCAATTACCATTAATTAGAAACCCCTGATTAAATATATTTGTTGATTAAGTCAATTAAAATCACAAGGACTAATTATTGCAAATGAGTCTAATGAATGCATGGAGAGACTACTTATTCCCAAAAACATATTTAGAATGCTGCACATAAGTTTAAACAGTTTTCAGTAATTTGCTGTATATTAGAATGTATCGTATCCTTAAAACACAAAGCAATGCACTTTCCTGCAGCGATTTTACAAGTAAATGTATTTGTCTAAAGAAGGCTTGGTTATTCAAACATAATTGTGATAGATCAATTATATTGTTCTGAGAAATTAAAATATTGCCAGCCTTAGACATTAATATAGTTTACTTACGCACACATACACAATTTTCTCCACAGGAGTAGGACAAGCATTATATGGTTTTCTCTGCTGAATGGTAACACATGTACACAGTGCTCTAACCTTGGCTGCAGCTTTTCCACAGATCTTTCAGTAAATGAAGTCATTAACATGATTGATGTAACATTTTGTTTATTCTGCCTTTTCGGCTTTTCATAAAATAGCATGAGCTGATATTCAAAATCTGATATCTGACTCAAACTACACAGCTACCTGTCATGTATTTAGGCAACAGTGTCTACTCTAGGCAAAGTGTTACTGAAATTACTTCCCACCAAACAAAACCTATCTGCTAATTCAGGATCACACTAATGCTTTATGAATGAGGCACACTTTTATCTAATATGAGAAAGCAAATATACAGCACACAGTAATAACAATAATATCAATAAGGACATTTTCTCATTAGTGTCTATAAATGAAATACTGCTCTGCAGACGTATAATGAAAATAATGCCCTGTCAAGCCTGTCGATTTTCCTTGTATTGTGTGAGTCTTTCCCGGCCATCACCTGTCTGCTCCCCATTAACCGACAATGAGGATCTAATGCAACATTCGGCACTTTCAAATGCAAGAACTTGCTGCAGCCTAATGTAGTTTGTACTTGCACTTGGAGTGTCTAATCATGAGAAAGCACTGATATTATATCTGTGCTGTCACATTCTATTAGCTGGAGGAGAGCTATGAAAACCAAGCTGGGTCCCTGCTTCTGGGGGATGGTCAAGGGGCTGGAGGGGCACTGCAGATGGTCCAAGACTGGGACAGAATGGAGATTGAACCTGACCTTCCATAAGAGGATTATGCCTGGAGCAGGTCTCAAATCAGTTAATACCGATACTGTACCATCAAAGATAACTCTCTAGTGGAAGCCTTGGTCCTTGGAGTGTCACAGCTGATTTCTTTGATGCCCAGCTGACGGGATTTGGTGCATCCAACAAAGGAATGCACTTTGTATGAAACTCCGGGAGAAAAATGAACTGCCACAGTTAGGGAATTTTGACAATAATAACAATTCAGATGAGATAATACATAATTATTAACTAACTAAATTACAAGAAGGCTTCCAATATTTCTTTGTGTTTGAAAGATTACAATAAATGAACTGGCTTTGATGATACGCGGCAGAACGTGCAACATGGCAAATGTAAGAAAGAAATGAAAAATAAGAGTTTATTCCTAAGTGACACATAATTAGAATAATCCACTTAAAACATGGATTACAACAGTTCATCAAAAGGTTTATAAGTCAAAGAAAACCATTTGTTATTGCAAGATATATGAAGTCATATCATAGGAAAGCTTTTTCTATCCACAGCTGAAGATGTTCCTGACATCCTGTCACAACTATAATTCCAACATACTTTGTGCTGTGGGTTAAATGAATTAATTATACTTAATTATAATTTAAACAGTGATAATATCCACAATCATTGGAAAATGTAAATAAATTATATAATATGTAGCAAATTATATTTTCAGTTATTTATATTTAAATAAATATTTAATGAACCCATGAGCAAATAGCAGAAATTGCGGTTGGAAAATGGGTAACTATATTTACTTTTCGTTTTGTTATAGACTGAAATATTTGACAGATAAATGATTATCATATTATAGTATTACCATTTATTATTATGGTCCCCTTTTTGCATTTACATGACTATTTGGGAAGACCATTCGCATATACCGAACAGACAAATCATTATGACCACTCACATGTGAATCTCATGAAAAAGGTTTGTGTCAAAGTCTTGGATATATTAGATGGTAAGCTTAGATTTGGTATCATTATCGACTTGTTGAATGCAGAAAAAATGAGCAAGGGTAAAGACCTGAGTTGACTTTGACGATGGCCAAATCAACGACAAAGCTTGTGGGGTGCTCATGGTCAGCCAACAACTGAGAGTGGTCCGAGGAGGGGAAAAACCGCAATCTGCCGAAAGGGTGTTAGGTGGCCAGGACTCACCAATGTGGGATGCGACTTAGGGATATCCTGGCTGGCATATATATATATATATATATATATATATATATATATATATAGTTAGCAGCATTAGCATCCATTGTGCTACTAACTGGTTAACTATGGACAGAAGAGCACTGTCACCAATGTGACTTTAAAACAGTTCACTTCAGCATTTTATATTGCTTTATTACTAGTCACTTTCCGAAAACAGTGAAATATTATTTTCATGGTCCCTGCCACAATTCAGATAATTATATAGCACATAACCCAAATGGACAGGAAAGCTCCAGGAGGATTCCTTCTATGCTACTCTTCCTGTGCTACCCAGGCTGGAGATTTTGGGACTAAATCCTTAAGTCATTCACATTAAGTCATTCAAATAAAACTTGCTGTACTTAAATGAATACTCTGAGCAATGAACTAATGCCAAGTCAGACCTGAACATTACAGCTTCATACATATGAGATCTCCTTTCAGCATTAAATATCAGATATGTTGTACAAAGGGTGTTAAATGTCAGATAGAATACATGATTTTGTTAAATTTGGGCAGAGAAGTGCCGAGTGCAAGTAAATTTATAATTATAACTAAGCAAAACAACAACAAACAAACTGTTTAAAAAACCTGCAAAAGACAATTTCGCTACATGAAAATACAAACAGGTAAACCAAAGTAGAAAACCATAGCATGGCTGGTCCTACTTAACATCTTGACTTTTGGACTTTTCCATAACCTTTCCTTCATTTAATTTTAGTTTAATTGCCATAATTTCTCTCTGATCTCATTACTTCCTTGGCTACTCCTTAACAATATGTTGTTTACAGATCCATTCATTCTCAGTACCCTATTTCATGCACCCCTCTCTTCCTGTGAATAATGCAAAAGAAAGAGGGAGATCGAATGTGCCAATGTACAGGCAAATGTTATAGCACTTGGCAAAGAATGGAAATGGGCCAAAGTGAATGCAGAATTTTAAGGCGCATAGACATGGACTGCACATGCAGATATTTAGACAGACATCTTCTTTACCATTACGACTTAGGTTTCAAACAGGTTCTGCACTTGAAAGGCAATGTTTACTTGTAATAGTGGGCATACCAAACAATTTAATTGCTGTTGCATGTTTTTAGATGGACTTGGATGTTTAGTATTTTTGTCTCAGTACACGCAGAATACAAGTTGAAAAATTCGGTGTAGAGCATTTGACATTTTACTTGTGTTATGTACTTAGGGAAGGTTTGCTTATGATTCTCAATGACACCTTAAATGACCTTCAATTTGCAAGTGCCCGTTAATAAATAATGCTCAAAGATGCCACTTTTTAATAAAACCCACGACCTTAATGACAGAATATTTTGCATTGGTAATTGTGCAGTGCTTTATTCAGGATTCTACCCAATTTGTGCTTATTTTTTTAGAGCAATGTAATGGCAGCACTATAAATCACAGCCACACAGTTAATGCATATTCCAGCAGAAGAGCAAAAGCTACACTCCAAAACAGGCATGTAAGTCATTTTTTTCCTTTTTAGTGTAATGATGTTTCTTTCCAGTGGGTAGCGTTCAAATTTTCATATATATATTTGGTTCTTATTCACAACATTTTTGCTGTATACAGTGTGACTTTTATTGAAAAGTCAAGTATTCATAAAACTATTCTCCAGCTGGCATCATTTATTCTGCATACATTTAAATCGATTTATCTGCTTATTTTCTTTGTCATTTAGTACAGAAAATTTAATCAGTGCACTACCTGTTCTTTGACATGGCTTGATTAAATCTCTTTGCTGTCCAGTTTGATTATATGTTAAATAAGTATGTTCAATATAAACAGCAGAAAATTGTGCAATAGCATAAAAAGGTGTTTGATTGTCCTGTTTGGAAACGTTTAGAGGTGTTTGATTGGGCTGCAGTAACTGAAATATAATTTAAGGCTCTTCTCACATCCATAGTATTAAATTGTACCCTTACCTGACGTGTTATTAAGATTATAAAGTAAGTAGTAAAAAAACTGTGTTCTTAGGCAAGATTATTGTATAAGCATGTGCAAGATATACAGGTATCATTTCCCTACATTTACAAGTCTTGAATTAGTACGGTAAACTGTAAGTATTTGGATATAAACTCATGTTTAATATAGTTTATAGTCATATAGTGACATAATCTTGGTGTGATTAAGTGAAGGTATATTTGCTGACAGAATTGTTTAGAGAACATGCTGATCTTCTTTACCTTGAAGTACTGGAGCTGCTTGTCGTCTTGCAGCTCCTGTCGCAGACAGGAGTTGAAGATGAGGAGCTCGGTGTCGCGCAACCAGCCCTTCAGCTCTTTGATGCGGCTCTCCAGCTGCCTCAGCATGCTGGTCGTCTCCGGGGACAGCAGGGTCGGCGAGGGCTGCTCAGGGCTGCCAGAGCTGGGGGCCTTCCCTAGCTGCGCCAGGGTCGTCTAATAAAATGAACAAGCAAGATAAGGACCATCCATATAGACCGACCTTGAACAAAATCAGTGTCACAAATACAGAACCACCAATACTACAGTCCAGAATACAAATATTTTCAATTGATCAAGGTTCCCTACAAATGCCAAGCAAGACAAGGGGTTGGAAAATGGTTTGATGGATGGTTAATTGAATTCCTCTTGAGTGTTACGAGCTTGTATGAAAATGACCATTATACTTATTTAGCCAGTTTAATAGCTCAGTCTCCTATTGGTTCTATGTTGTGCTCGTGTCTCTTATATCACTTCAGTGCAGCTGGCTTTTTATGCATCCTTCTAGAAGTGGTTTGGCAAATTGGATCAGCAGGGAATCCCTAGGCCAAGGCTTGGGAAAAAAATGCCCAATGCTCTGCAGTTGTCATGTAGGGCCACTCTGTGATAAATTATCCTTCATTTCTATGCTTGTTTGTTTGCACACTTCAAACATTACAGCTAAACACAGCGACTGTGGCTGATGGAGGTGTGCTGAACGTAAAAGCGAAGGCCAATGAAGAGAAAGAGGCATTGCATGAGAGATACCCTGGGGGTATTACACTATACATGAGCATTCTGGAGAAAGATAAGAGAGTTCTGACAAGCTAGCTGAGAACAGTATGTGCTAAGTAGGTTATATTAAGTTTTGGATTGCCAGATTGCGTAATGCTTTGGTAAATTAAAATAATCAGCTTTAAAGGAAATATATCACTGGAGAATATGGCTGAAAATGAAGGCAGAGTAATCATTTATCATTTACCCTTTAATTAATTGTGCAATTTTGTGGCACAGTATAAATATATCCATCCATTCATAATAATAATAATCTGAATGCCAGAGTGACTATAATTTTTTGCGGCTTTTTTCTACCTTCAGTTATCAACCGGAAAATCTAGCTGCTGGTCAACTTTAATAAGCAAAATTGTTATTGCTAACATAAGATGTCACTGATATGGTGCAGCCTTGGATTATAACTTCAGGATAATTTGGATTATTTTATTGGGCTGAGGTCACTAAATGATTCAGCGGGTTATATTTAAAAATATTTCGCAAAGCTACAGAATCAATCACAGTCCATGCCAAAAATGTATTACCAAGCCAATTTAACATGATACAGATGAATACGTTGCTGGCTACCTCCCTCCCTCCATCCCTCCCTCCCCCCCCCCCTCCCTCCATCCATCCATCCATTCAACCATCCCGGGGCCTCGG
>JAAGVU020000025.1:5692510-5722257 GCA_011763525.2 Mormyrus iriodes
TAGATAAATAGATAGATAGATAGATAGATAGATAGATAGATAGATAGATAGATAGATAGATAGATAGATAGATAGATTAGAGCGTGTTCCTTATCTTTTATTATGGATCCACACATTACTGAGACCAATTCATAGCACATGCAGAGTGCGAATAAGAAGAATATATATAATAGTATAAAGTATTGTAGTCCTGTATCAGACAAATGCATTTTAGCATATGGATCAGTTATGTTTAACTGGAAAACTGCACCATAAAAAGTCTTATTTTAAATGATGAAATCTGTATTATGCTAAAATTATTTTAAAATGTAACTATTGTGTCCATTGCAATGTCACAATATACATTGCACCCCCTCACCGCTGGGGCAAATTTGGTCCCCCCAAATGCCAAACTTCTTATGATGAGACTGCATCTATCTTCTAACTGGCTATCCTGGTCAGGGTTGTACAGTGGCCTGTAGCCTATCCAAGGCAGCACAGGGCACAAGGCTGGAGTACAGCCTGGATGAGATACCAGACCATCGCGGGGCACATTCAGACAATCAAGGTTGCACACTATTGCCAACTTAGGTGCCCCAGATAGCCTAACTACATGTCTTTGGACTGTGTCATAATGCCCAAGTGCCTGGAGAGAACCCACATGTGACAGAGTGGAGCTCGTAATTTGTGTTTATTACATTCTAATGGAAATTGTGATGTCATGAGCCACCAACCTCTGATAATGAGGCACAGTGGAAAAATGGAAAAATGATTATCCACTTAGTCCATCAAAATTCCATGACTTATATAATAAGTTCATAAATTAACTGTATATACAGATGCTGTACGTAGATGCTGTTTCGTAATGTTTGACATTTTAAACAGCAATTTAAAGCTAAAATTGTATTTGTAGTTATTTTGAGGATATTTGTGATATATTCTTACTTTTAATTATTAAAAAGATATTGTAGTCAAGTGATCATTTTTGTTTAAGTTGAGTACATCAGCTTGATAAAGTTCCTTAAGTTCAGGTGTATTGATTTTTTGAGTTCTGTAGGGAACAAAATCTCACCAAGGTCCGGAAACATTATACTGTCATGCCTACACTTGCTGTCCCCCAGGGTTAATTTATAATTTTTGGAGAATATGAGGCAGGATTCAAAAGGTTACATTACAAGAACTTTACACAGAAATATGATAAAAAGCTTGTGATACATCGATAGAATCTTATAACTTGAGACTAACAATGACATCTAAACTAAGGAATAATAGAAGTAACCACTGAAGAAAACAATGAAAATTTTAAAATCTTTATTGGTACAATAAAAAAAATATGTACGTGAGATATTATCCAAGTGATCAGCTTTCACAGCCGTTGTATATAGATTTAAATACAACCATGACATAAAAATGCATTGCTGAATGCTTATGGGATGAAAACAAACATTAAATGTATTTCCCAGTGATTTTACAGAGGGGTGTGGTGCCCCATTTTCGTCTGCGTTTAAGAAAGATGTGCTCCATGCTGAGACTTGGATGTGTGTTATTTGGGCACCAGTGGGTTCCCACCTGCTTGGGAAACAAGCTTTCTGACATAGAATGTTGGTGAAGCGCAGCATTCAGACAAGCCATCCAGCAGTACAGCACACCATTATCCAATTAAAACACACGCTGCTTGGTATAATTGTCATTCTTTTGTATGTGGTTCCCGTGAGTAGCTATGATGGAAACGTTTGCGATTATGAGCAGCAATGAAGTACAGCATCAGTTACACACTTTGTAATTTCTGTACCCCTTTTGCAATTTAAAAAATGACTTATTCTTATTATAATGTACTGCTTTGATATTAAAACTATGCTTACTGGACAAGAGAGGAAATGAATCAATCTAGAGTGTTTTAGGTTCCCAATGACAAAACAAAAAAGAATATAACACCATCATTTGCACGATATGTACCGTTTTATAAAATAATAATTAAATTAATTTTTCACTCTTCATGTGTCATAACATTTAAAAATAATGTGTATGGTATGTGTACAAAAATGCCAGCATTTTTTCCCTGCTGTTTATTTATTGGAATATGAAGCAGCACATGTAAGATGACTGGTGCTGGAGAATGAACATTTCTGCGCTCATTTGACCAAACTGTTTTCTTTGAAGTCTATAATTTCCCCCTGAAAAGCCCGATAAGTGTTCCTTTGTTACTTTACAAAGTATTTAACTCTCAGCAAAGGACACTGCCTGCATTCTCCACCCTGCCGCCGCCACCCCAGCCCCCCTCCCAATCCAGACCCCTTTTTCTCTTCTCCTCATTTGAATATTGATAATTTGAAAGCTCTCAATGGATTCCAGATTTAGCTATTGTTTTTGTGCTGTGACAAATGCGGCAGCAGGAGGTGAAATCAATGCCCTTGGAGGGTCGGGTTACAAAAAAGGAATTTATTGCCACTTTATTTTGTTCAGGAACAGTTTGCAATCATAAATTCTTCATAAGCAGAATACTTCAGAGAATGGTCTGTCTTCATAAATATACGACAGAGGACATCAATTTCATTTAATTCACAATTTGTGTCAGCACAGCAGATGCCAATGCCTGACTTGATAGGCTTGTTTAATATGCAATTGAGATGCCGTAATGTGCAGCACTGGGAGCAGAAATTCACAGATTAAACTCTCCGCACCACTGGCGCCTCATTCTGACGGAGGCTCATTCTGACGGCGCTCTTCGGCACGTCGCTCACCTACGATGAAAGAAACATCCCCAGCAAACACAACTTTGTTTTTAACATGTGCGTTCCGTTCAAATGTCAGCATTTCTGTAATGTAACAAAATGTTAATTAACACTGATTACTGTGCTGGAAACACGGGAATCTCGAGTTCTTCGGTGCTTAGTTTTAAATTAAAACTCTTGCTTTGGAGAATAATGCGTATGCTAATTTTGTTTAATTCTGCCCTCCCGCCCTCCATTCTTTGACTCACAAACGATCAGAGCAACAAAAAGCTGTGGCTCTGTACCGACTGCTTTCTGCCTCCACAGATTCGACTGAAATATGCAAAGTAGGCAGCACCCTCTCCTCTTCATGTATGGGACATGTCGCAGGCCCCTGCTACTGGTGCAGGGTGACACTCCTCACAGGTCAATAGCAGACTCAGTTCGTACTTCCACTTTTTTGGCTTCTTTGGAAATCATTTTGGCTTTTATATAACAGTCCTGTTTTTCTGTTGTACCTCGATGTTTCATTTTCCCCCCAGTCTGTTGCCTTGACGCCCATCCCTAGCTGAATTTCCCAAGCAAATAAACAGCTAAACAAAGCGGAACTTTGTAGGGCTTTAGAAGGGAGCCTCTAGCTGCCAGCGATGAGGAAGGGCACGATGATCTCCCCCAAGACCTAATGGGGCCCTCTCAGAAACTTCTGTGAAGCACAGCATCCTGAAACCACCCCCCAAAAATCTCCAAAGTACTTTTATGAGTGATATTCATGGCCCAGGTAGAAACTATTCAACTTCAGACAGGCTCCAGCATTGCACTACAATGCCTACTTTTTAGTTCAACGGCTGAAGTTAATATAAAGAGGATCATTAATACTATATTTTGCCTCAGTGATTCATTCTAATGGACAGCTGGCCCTCTCTGTAGCTAAGAAAGAGTCCTTATAATGACAATGCATTTGAAGTTCAATAAGCGTAAATCGGTCATGTAGGGGTTTGCTTGCATAGGGAACAAGGTGCTTGCTATTGATGGGGATCTGGAGTGGAGCGCATAATTGAAAAAGCTCTGATGAAATTTTTCATGGAACGCAATAGATGGAATCCTAAGTGAGTAAATGTTATGGTGGGTGTTTACTGACATTGTGCTACAGTAACAATGTTCTGTATAATATGCAGATATATTAACAACTCTGTGAACACTGGGTCCATCATATTAATCTTCAGAGAAACTCATAATAAACTCACTTAGGTGGCCAACATCAATTGTTTTTACTAATATATAGAAATTTCCAAGGACAATATTGACCTCATAAGAGAGAAAGATTCAGTGGTAACACTTTATTTAAAGCAATCATCGTTAAGCATTATAGATACCTTGATAATGCATAACAATACATTCATTAAGTATTATAGACATATAGATATAAAGGCATAGCACATTATAGCCATGTTTATTATGCATTATGAATGGTCTATGAAGCTCTCATCAATAATGCACAATAGATACCTTCCTAATGCATTATGATGATCAGTATAAGCCATCAGTATAACCTACTAAGTAACTAATGGGCGGGTTGCATATACAGCCTGGATACGCTGGACAATGGAATGATTCATACCCCCGATTTCATTAAACTACTCAGAATGGTGCACAATTTAAAACCTATAAACTGTTTATTTCTGGAATTTTCCATTTAATATTTTCAGACCATAGCTGACCGCAGGTAACTGAAACCATGGGTAAGGGGGGGACCACTGTATCTCCAAAAAAAAAAGATAAATTAGGGCAGTTACCTCCAGTCCGTCCCACTTGTGTGTGAGGGCGCTGACACGCTCGTCAAAATCTGCAGGCAGCTGGACTCCGCTCCTGTGCAGCGACTGCACCCGTTCCAGCAGCTGGGATTTCCGGGGAGCCCACATGCTGATTTCCACACTGTTCCCCTGCAGATTCACAGACACAGTGAACACACAGTATTTCACTTCATTTTGCGGACAGCATCACGTCTGAGCATAAAACACATCTCAGACCGACAGCAGGGTTGTGGTCAATTAACTAGCTACTAGTACCATACAATGGCAAATCTGAAACGGAAAAGGTTATGTTTAGGCCATTCTCAGCTTCTGAATACATACGAAATGACTAACTGATCTTCATAACCTTTACCCCTATAATCACGTATCAGTTTTTGTCCTAAAACAAACAAAATAATGAAGTCTGACACTCTCTCCATGTCTACTGGGTCCATCAGCAGTTACCCTGACAGTTCTGGTCACCCACCAATACATTTTGAACATTCTCTCATCCTACTTCAGTGATCTCTCCTCTTTCTCTTCTTCCAGTGAATAACAATGCACACATCACAATAGGCAACAAGAACAGGACTGTCATTTAAAGTAACCACCATAAGGGAAAAGCTTTTGAGAAAAGTCTCTTTTCAAGTCTCTCTTTCTGAACTTCCACTTTTCGAGTGAACAGTCACAAAAAGGTCAGATGCGACCCATTCTGAGATTAATATTTGGGTATAACCGTATATATTTAGGCAAACGTGTATATGTTTAACTTAATGAATATCGTGGTACATACACTTCAACATAAACAGTTTTCGCTAAAGATTTAGAAAGAATGGCACACAAATTAGATATTCATTTGCATGAATGATAACAGGATGCCAGCTCCCAGACAGGGATCCGTTCCTACAAACAAACCTTTCCACTGAGGAACACACTGTATATTATGAAATTGACGCTATTCAATCTCACATCCGTTTTGCTTAATTCCCCCACCTTTTCATTTTCTGCATCAATAGCTAGTTGATTCTAGCTTTTGGTTGTCATTTATCATTACAGCCAAAGCATATTTAAATATTTAAATTCTTTCCTTCTTTTTGCTGTCAAGTCTGAGAATCATTTTTCATTGTCACTTCTTTGACTGAGATTGTATCACAGATTCTTTTTAGCCATCAATCCCTTTCATTTTTTAATGCTACAGAAAAATTAAACCTGTTACCATTGAAAAACAAGGGAATCATACAATTTATTTGTTGACAGCAAATATTGATTCTACATGTTTCTTTTGTTTAAAAAATAGCAAAATATTGATCGCAAGTCAAGACACATGAGGAAAACAAATAAGCAGTTCTAGTTAAAATTTATGAGATCAAAACTTTTTCAAAACAAATTCTCTAAAAAAATATCTAAGATCTAGGTTCCTTTAGCAAGGTATTGCAAGGTTTGCAAGGAAATGAACAAATTTCTAAACATAACCAGCACACAACAATGAGAATAGTGCGCATGTAGATATACATAAATATGACTAAATCCACTTTCACTCATCTTAATGAATGGATAAACATATTATAAGAGTAATTGTTTTGGTAAATGCGCTTCATTATTATCAAGTGTAAAACCTTTGAGTACAGATATTCCTGGACAAAGGTATTTGATGGTGTAAACTGGTTGTTTTATTTAAAAATACTAGTTACCTGCTTGTTGTGAAAACGTCTGGGAAATGATGTGCTGCAGGTTGATTTTCATTATGAAAGGGCAAATATTACAAATTTGTATGTCCTAAAAAATCCTTTAAAAGTACAGATATCAAAATGAGAAGAACTGTTTGTCCCAGCAATGATCTCAATTTTAAGTTCTCGTCTGTATTACAATAATAGGAAACTGAAAATAAAGTTATTTTTATTAAGATTCCATTATTTGAAAAAACAATGTCAGATGACAATCTAATTTTATTAAAAATTATTTGAAATGCTAAAAATGTCAGCAAAACTCCAGTCATACATGAAAATATTCAATCCATTTCTGCAGATCTGTTTAATTAATTAATCTGAAGTGTGTTCAGAGTCTGTAATGTGTTGAGAGAACAGAATTAAAATTCCATGAACTGAAAAAAGCCTTAATTCACTGCTTTCAAAGAGTACAGACATTAACATATTGAAGGCATAAATTTACCACAATGTTTTGTTAGGGTTCGAGAAAATGTGCGTCAACATGTGTGGAAAAACTTAAACATCACAACTGTAGGCAATTATTTCACCGTACAACAGGAAATTGTAAGTACTTGTGTCATATGCTTTTGCTACAATGTGCAAAAGACAACACAGCACAAAACAATAAGCTACATCAAAAAACATGATGTTCTTAATAGAAATAACAAAAAAAATGAACAGAAAACAGATGACAGTATCAAAATACTGGTTAAAACTTTCAAGGAACTGTCATTTTCTGTACGCTCTAAGTGGAGCAAAAGTTAGCATGTCTGAGGGCCAACATCTGCACTTGAGCGTCTACAGAAACCATGTGGCCACAGCTGCCCTCCGGAAAAAAGGTACCTCCTAAAAGCCAGTTAACATCTAAGGTATTGCTGACAGGATGGGGTGTGGGGAGGGGGGCATCACTAAATATTCATAAGCCCATGATTATCATGTGGAACAAAAGACAGGGTTTGTCGTGACATTCTGGCCACATAAACTGGCTTTTCACGTTCCCTTGCCTGACATTAAAGCAATCCTGGAGTAAAATGGCATAAATCTTCCATGGGACTATCTGTTATAAAGGCTCCCAGTGAGTGAAATGAGTTTAGACAGCCTGCTATGAATTTTCGACGGAGAATAGCATCCGAGTGATAACAAGATTAACGGTGGTATTAAAATTGCCGGGGTCTCACAAGGCCCCTGCCAGTGCCTCGGGCTGAGCTGCCATTTTGTCCTAGTGACCCTTGCTCTCATTCAGCCGCGGGGTTCTCTGGAGGACTGGGCCGTAACTACAAAGTGACTGCAAGTGCCCTAACTGGGGACATAATAAAAGGCACGGACCAGACAAGGAAGCCACCCCTGGGCCAAAGCATACAGTAGGTTCTGCAGATACAGAATGCTGCGTGAAACAACACCTGTACAAAGAACAAACAGCTGGGCTTTGTGCATTGAATATTAACTTTGTTTACTCTATAGTACATGTACCTAAGATCTGATCTGAGTATGATAACAGGGATTAGCCTAGCAAATGTTCTTGTCCACAATTTGAAGGGGATGTGTTGTTAAAATAAAGGTTGATAACATATTTTAATGCTAGTTTATAAATACAGCTACAAAGGACAAAAATATCTGCCATTTTAAAAACTGTACTGGATTATCTGATGGGGCGTCAGATGAATGTCTCTAAGCATAACAATTCATACGAAATTTGTTTTGAAAAATGGAACGTGTTTAGTAGAAAACAGAATATGAGTTGAGAGAACAATCCTGATGTACATAAGTAGAAAGTGCTAACTTCTGAAAAAAATATTCTCAGAGCCAATATCTTAAAAATTAAAAGTAATTAAACGTATTGGTGTTCCTGTTTAAAGAGAGAGTGTTTGTCACAGCAAAACTTCACCAGTGGCCCAGCCACTTGTATCCAAGCTTAGTTTAGCATAGTTAATTATGCTGTGTTTTGTAAAATAATTTGGCGACATCCTAAGTGTCCACTATTTACCATTGGACACTTTGAAAGGAAAGGAAGAAAGGCGCTGGAGAAAGAAGCAGCCCATTGATGAAAAAGCCCACAGCTGAGGAGGCGCGAGCTTTTGATGCACGTTTGAGCTTGCACAGAGAAAGCGCGGCAAGAAAATGGTAAATGTTTACTTCAAAAAGGCGGCACAAGAAGAAAAAAGTTAAACCCCTGATTTGGACAACAGTCCCGACAGTCTATGGAAAATGCTTTTGTAAATAAAAGTTTTTTTTGTTGTTTTTTTTTCAGAAATAATGCCCCCAAAAATTCTGCTCAAATGGGCCTGGAACAAAAGGCCTTGAAACACTATTAATTGTCACCATGGCGACCAGAAGAATAAGCCATTTTCTAACTAGTATAGAAGGCTCACACTGAGCAGTGAGTCAAATTTTTTTTTTCTTCTTAAACCTTCCTTCACTGTTTAAGAACAAGGTGCCCAGTCACTCTGGGGTCAGAGAGGAAAATTTCAAGCCTTTCTCGATTTGATCTGCTATGGACTTATATTTATTTTCGATTGAATACTATCAGAAAAGCAATCTTTAAATTGTAAGTCATATTAAGTAAGAAAAAACTGCACAAACAATCCCCTGTTGAGACAAGTGGAATTTTGAAAATAAGATGACTCAGGAGGAGGACGCTATAGGCCCATGCAATGTGAACTCTGGCCCAAGGAACCAAGGGAATTCTCTTCATGTCATATCCAGAGAAAGAGAAGCAAACAAGAGGCTGCTTGGTGGAATTTGAGATATTCTTGCCCCCCGACACACACACTCTCCAAGGAAGATACATTGCACAGATTTGCAAAGTGTTAATGAGAAATTCAAGAGGATCAATAGACAAAGAAGCACACAGTCTACCCACAGATTGGTGAAAAAACAAAAACACAGGAACAGCAGGGCCTTTTACAGAGAATTATTTATATAAAAAAGGCTTGCTGGACCTCTCGGCTCAACACAATAGCTTCCCCTCAGAGTCTTCTGATATAGTCAAAGGACTTTCTTCTATCTACAACAGAATATGTCAACTGAACACAGTCTGACTTATGCAATATTCGTTACTACTTAGAGGAATAATTATTGCTTTTGCCCCCTCTATCACTAAGTAACTGAGGTGTGTATGGTTTATGGCTGTTCTTTCATGGTTTCCTCCCCCTGTCGTCTTGCTAGACATCATGGTGACCCCATAGGAAACCCATGGCTAATGCCATTCAGTGGTAAACAAAGGTTCTTTTTATCCAGAGGCCTGGGTTCTAAGCTCAGCTGCCTGCTCCAAGTGTAGAACTATGCTTCAGACAGACTCAAACCCTGCCTTTGCTGCCCCACTCTGGGCCTGGTATTTTTCTTTACCAGACAAACACAGGAAACAATGAAATCAGCCAAAATCACAGTGTTTTAAGGGGGGGGCAGTGCTGCAAGGGTTTGACTTGTGCCTGGATGACAAGAAAAAGTGTCCATAGCTTGCCATTTTCTAAGCAGCACAGTTAGAAAGTCAAAAGTGAATACATTACACATTCTTGTATACTATATATTACGAGACCTGTATTGTACACAATCAGTGTGTTCTCAAGCTGCCTGCCTTTTCTTCATTGATAATAATTTAAGGCAAATAACTCAGAGAAAACGATAGAAGTTATAACTGCTTGGGTGATTTTCCTGGTAAATTAATAATAGACTCGCCTGGTCAGGATAAATTTGGTGCCTGGGCTTTGATGAGGGAAGGAAAAATTAAAAAGTGCAATGTCATTTAAAATCGGCAGAGCTGGCCAAGTAAATTACATTTGAGAATTTGAATTGGTTTCTTTCTTCTAGCTTATTCCATTTGCATTAACTGAAAATCATATTACATAGGCCATGCATTGTTAATTGGACATATATTGCATTATCTGTGATATAAATCAAACGACAAATATTGAAATGAATTGCAAATTCACTAATAGAGGATCATGAAACAATCTTTTTTAAGTATCCCTCATTAATAATTTAATTCTAATTATATCACCACTCAGCACTGTTATGGGAGCCGACATCTTATTCCCTTTGCCTTTTTCGTCTTATTCTTGTACTGACGTCGGACAGCCTTGTTTTGACTTATGTGGAGAGTAATAGAGATGAATGAAGAGCCCAATAAGTGAGCCGTGCAGAAAGAAACACAGGTTGGTAGGCCACTTCTTTTTTTTTATCACATTCCATCTCTGACACCTCTTCTCTCGCTCTAATAGATCCAACACTGCTTACCAAAGACAATCAAATCCCACTTTCATAATGAGCAGCACCCGGGAAAAAGTGGCCCCTCTTGTGACTGTAATAGAACAAAAAAGTTTACTCTGAGAAGAGCATGGAGGGGGTGGGGCGAATTAAGTCTTTTTGATAATTCTAAGGTTCTCTCTCACACTGTCTGCCAGCCATTTCTTAACAGCCAATTAAGTGTTCCTATTTAAAGCTCATTAAAAACTGTTTCTTGGAGTGAGAGCTGGCTCGAGTGAAAAGAGTTAAATTCCCAGCAGTCCTGGTGGCGAGGAGAAGGGCTGAATTGAACCGAATGAAAAGAAGCAGTTGGAAAATAGCTGCAATCATTTAATGCAGATGACCTCTGACAGACTCAGCACTCCTCTGTCGGGGCAGGAATTTGCATTGGGTGCTGTGTGCGGAGGAACAATGTAACCTAAATGGTAGACAATCTTTATTCTAATGAAGTGGGTGTCAAGGTCAATGTAAAACTGATGATAAATGGCGCGCCACTAGGCACAGGGACTCGCACAGGCATTACGGCGCTTTCACATTAATTGTGGGCTGAAATTCACAGAGTGAATTCCCTGCAAAAAAGATATGGGGGTGAGGCTTGGGGGTGGCGTCTCACAAGAAACTGGGTTCCACTGGGTTTGGTGGGGGTACTTGTATGGATTTGTTTTGTTTTGTTATGATATGTGGGTGTGTCTGTCTCCTTGTTTACATTTCTGTGTGTGGTGAGTTATAAAGCCCCTTTTATGTCTAAAAAGAATCTAATCAAGTAACAGATTCTTATATATGAACATACATTTATATTTAGATGCAGTTAGATGCATACAGCAGAAGCACATAGGAGGACGGTTCACATTCTGACTTGCCCTGTATTTACAGTAAAAACTGCAGCAATCGTGAGGTGCTGACCGACTGAAATTCCCGTTTGTCGCTGCTGTTGCATTTTTACTGCATTTTGAAGGCCAGCCCAACTGTTGCTGCAGCTTTCCTGAGACAGCAGGTAAGACACGGCTTCCCTGAGGAGTTCCACAGCACTGGAGCGAGAGAACTTCACTCAGGGGCCCAGCTTTATACTCCCCCCCCCCACCTTTTTCCTCTCCCACTTACCTTCATAAGACACCATTTTTAAATATAGCTCATGCATAAGCTGCAGTGATAGAAGAAATGAAATATTACTAAATTAATCTTAGTCGGTCCTTTTTTCTTTCTTTGTATTGTTCTGTTTCAATTATAAAATGCATGCTATGTACAGAAGGAATATAAGGAAAAGGTATTTATAAAAAAAAACCTAACTGAGTTTTACTGTAAATAAAGATGTAATGAATCAATAAAAATAATTTCCAAAGCTTCTGTGATAAGAATGGGATAAACAAAGTCTCTGAGTCTGATTTTGTATCCTGGGTTTTCCTTGTGCAGTAAAGTTAGAAAAGGATCCAATGAGCTGCAATCAAAACTGCATTGCAAATTAACAGAAAGAGCTTTGATCTGCTTGCAGTTTTATGAAATTCCAGTTTTCTGAGGCATAGAAATGTAGTTTGTCATTAATTAAGATTTTTGTGGCATAATCTCAACATCTGCAAGGCGATGGTGGGAGCTTACTGTAAGGCAATGTTCGTCATAGCTGACAGATTTAGCATGAAAACTTCGGGGTGTTTTCTGAGTAAAAAGCAATAACAACATGGGGAGGTTTTCCTTCAGCCTGTAGACTGGCTCCATGAGTAATTATAGGGAGATAGGTGATTGGAAGAGCCTGTAGCCAGAGATTAACACGCCCCAGTGCAAATCAGATCATTCCATGTTTCTTGCCTCATTTTCTTCCTGCAAATTTTCCAGGAGCGTATGTATATTCCACGTATTCCATTTTGGATAATTGTCTGAGAAACAACAAAAAAACAACTTACAAATAATTCTCGATGGAGGAGGTAAGAAGAGTGGCTGTAATTATAACTAACCTTGACCTGACCTTGGGACAATACAAAACAATAGCCCTGCATCTCTGATGTAGCACTCTGTAAGAATGTGTGCTTTGAAATAGCCTAATGTGAAGAAGAGACCAAAACATTAGACAGGGTTTTAGAGTGGATGATTTAGGATTGATTTTTGGGGTTGGTACTGTTGAATAATAGTATTTCCATTTATATACCTGGACATTCAGAGTGTTCCTGCTCCGCTATTTACAAGCATCCAGAATTAAATTACAGTATCACTATGCGACTAAAATTAGACCTGAGTGTAGAAAGGTGTGAATAAGAATGATCCAACCATACAGACCCCCTCCGTCAGTGGCACTATTCTGCTTGTTCCTGATTCGAGTCCTTAATCAGCTCCTGCAGCATCCAGGCAGGTCTCCCCCCATTATTCTGCCCACTTTAAGAATGAACTCCCCCAAATTCCCACCAAGTTCTTGTATGGCTCTTCTATTGCCTGGCTACTGGGAAATGCTCTTTTTTTCTGAACAACTGCCTGGGATATAAGCCACTCATATGTTTCACAAGCATGTGGTGTAGGTATGGTCACTGTGCCTTTGTATTCCATTGAGTGTATGTCAGAAACCCCCCCACTGACAGGATTCTCGCCACTACAGGAACACACACCTCTCAGCCGTGTGGAACTCCGAAACTGCCACTCTCACCAATATAAACCCAGGCTTGTTTTAGTATTAATGCTTTGCAGATCAGTAATTGATTAAAAGAAGCCTTTTAGGTATTTAATGTGCTGATATCATACCAGCAGCGTCTTTACATGATGCAGGGCATTTAGCGCACATTAGTGACATTATCATTACTAATTTAACTTACTCTTTGATATTACTGCTCCTGCACTACAAATTAATAATAGTCATGTTAGAGTTCAGCTCTACCAACTTTAAAAGATTAACGCAAATAAATCCAATAGAGATTCATTAAGAATAAGATTTAATATTTGTATTTAAGTCTAAATATGAACTTCTAGTATTGGATTTGTGATAGAAGCCAGTAGGAGCCAGTAGAAGCCAAAATGTGTGTAACAAGGAGGATACAAGCATTTTGTAAAATAATAGCATATAATACAAACTAATTGGTCGGCACTAGTAAACGTATCCAGAAATACTCACATTCACGCACAAACATGTACCTATGCATGGAGACACACACGTACAAACATACACATAGGCTTGTTAGCGCAGACATGCTTGCCTGCAGTCACACACACTACACACACGCGTGCATGAGATGTGGATCCGGAAATCGTGCCAACCTAGACACACATACCCACACTGGCACATATCAATGTGGGATCTTCGGAAGCGTAATACAAATATGCAGAGACCCCCAGCTACTGTACAAATGTGGGCATTTGAATCTCCTGGGCAGAGGCCAGTAGCGAGGGCTCTGGGCATTCTGTATCCTCTGCACATTCCTTTCCTGCCAGTCAGAAGCCTCGCATGTATAGCCAGAGCACCAAGGGCAGATATTGAGGAGCTGGGGATTCTCTAAGCCAGTGGACACCCCAAAATCATGCTGTCAGAATCGGAGAAAAACAACGGAATACCAGCGTGGCAGGAATGGCTGCAAGCAAGCAGCGGGTCAACCTGCTGGGGGGAGAAATCACGTCCCCTTAAACGGCTGCTAAACAGCCCCGTCTCCACTCTTGGCGCAGTGGCAAGGGTGACATTTGGCAATGCCCTGCTCAGTTAGACAGAAAAATAGATTCATCTCACAGAAAACAGCCCTCCTACTTTGGCACTGAGCACTTTCCCCATTCTTAAGGCAAGTCAGACTTATTTCACTTTGAAAAGTAAAATTAACAATGTAATGAAATGTGACATAAAGCAACTTTAAAGTGTCAAAGGAATATGGAGATTTAAAAATCATGAATAATTATACTCACACACACATAATTTCTCTAATACATTTTATAAACATTTGATAATCATAATACTCAATTCTATATATTTAGCTTTTGTATTATTTTTCTATCTCACATCTGCATGATGACACAATAGAGGATAAATGCATTTCTGATTTACTAGTTTCATGTCAGTTGTTCTAAAAGGAAGGCAAATTCACTAAACATCCAGGTACTCTGCTGATGGTTTGAATGGTGTGTTCTTCTCAATGCAAAACACTTGTCCAAGGCAAAACCAGTTTTCAATGCCATGAACAGTGATCTATATGCATTATATTTCACTATGACTGAACATTTACTAAAAACTGCAACAGAGTCTCTCTTATGTGCATTGAGACCTTTTGTTTTTAATAAAATTGTGAAGCCCTATTTGGAATAATACCAGAGTATGTTCTTATTATATGTTTAAAATAAAATAGTAAGGCTTCAAAACTGTAAGATATTTTACCTAGTCCAAATTTCACTAGCACTTTGCACTGTTATTTCCAGTGATGCATCTACATGCAAGAGCTTGGGCAAAACGTTAATTTATTACCCAACTAATTCCCAACCCTGAGTTTAGCCCCTCTAGACAGAGACAGGCTTGTAAATGATATGCCTTGCACATGTCAACAACGATATTTGTGTTTTTGAATTATGCATACAGCATAATGGGCCTCCATTGGATTTGCTGACAACAATATTTCCTTATATTTTAAAATTCTAAATCTCAAGGGTGTACGTGTCTATATCTGTGTTTTCCCACCCTCCAGACCAACCCTGTTGTTTTCACACAGACGTGTTCCTCTGTAGTTTGGCACGTCTATTTTTCAGTGGCTTGCAGCACAAACGATCAACAAATAAGGGCTTTCAAGAAAAGCCTGGATAATCCAAAATCACGAAGGAAGATTTTTTTTTTCGAAAATGGCATTTCTTTTAAAAGGCTCATTACATTTGCAACGTAACTCAGTAATGGAATAGAAGCAAATATTTTCTTTGATGGGAGAACAGTGTTAGTGTTCAAATTAATAAAAGAAGTAATAAAAGAAAAAGTAAAAAAAAAAACACATAAAACATAAAAAATACAGTTTTCTGTATCTAATATCTAGGTTATGCATGTGGCAAGTGACTAAATGAAACATGGCAGCTGAGGCTGCACATGCAGAATCTGGAAGGGGGTGAGTTCATTGATCTTAGATACAAGGGTGGGAAGGAAAGAGAATTGAGCCAGTGTGAATGGGCAGTGAGGAAGCTGGCTCTTTCCCAGAAGTTAGGGAACCCAGGCCAGTAGGGCTGGATTATTTGCACTGAAAAAAAAGCTGACTCTGGACACCTTTGTGAAGAAACCTCACTTGTCTGCTTTATGAAGGTGAGCCCTCTAGTGGTTGTGCCTTTGTACTACATTATACCTTCTTTTGTTCTTAGTACAGTGTTGCTACTTGCTAAATTTATAGAAACATAAAATGCAAAAAGGACCATTTCACTTTCTTCTACATATGAAAGACACATTGGGATTGGGGGCTCCTATCTGTAACTAACTGCATTAGTTAGGATCAGAGATATACATGGTTTTGCAGTGTCTCTTCCAGTCTCCAAACAGTCAATAAGGAATGTCTTGTGCAGGGCTCTTGTGAGGTGTTCTCTAGGCCTCAGTGTTAAAAACATCAGACTGCTCATCTGGACTGCCTCTCCCTTTAACTGAAGAAGCCCTTCAAACCTGAGCCCGGCTCAAGGGCCCACTCCTTCCCTACAGTCTTCCCCCACCCATTTGCTTTCATAAAACCCTCCTGTCGATGGCCTTTTTACATGAAAAAGCACAATGGTCCCTGCTGTTGTGAGGGCCAGGTCTCCTCTTGAGAAAGGAAAACAGACCATAATACTTAAATCTACTCGTACAGGTGTTGTTATGGCAACATCTATCTTAACTTTGGTGAACCAAACGTTGTTGCTAATCAATAATGAGAATCTTCGCTCTCTCACATCTCTCCATATATTACATGACATGTCAGGTCTTTACCTGCACTACCTTGCACTCCGGGGCCGTCTTGCCAGAGTGGAAGCTGTCATTCCTTTTTCTTACATTTTTTTTTCTCACCAATGCACCAAAGCTTAATTGTTTAGTTGAAACTGTAAGGTTCTGCTAAAAATATAATTTGTGAAATCAATACAAATTATTAAGTGAAAGTTCCTCATTTTAATTTGGTGCAAAGATTTGGCCTCTACTGTATATGTCCTCTTGGTTTATAGAAAGAACAACATTTGTATGTTGTGAATGGAGTGTTTTTTAACTGTACTATAGTAACGCTACCAAATAATGCAATGTAAGGAGGTCTCCATAGGATTCCCACTAGTCTGTAACTCGCTGACTGGTTTTGGAGTGGAATTAATGAGCGTGAGTATGAAATCAGAAAAGGCCTAGTGCTTCCCACCGTTCCATGTCTACTGGAGGACCATGGGCTATTTGAAATTGGAATTCAGCAGTGGGGGAGTCCAGGATAACCTCTGTAATTAGACAGACTCGAATGGAACAAGCTGCAGGGCCGGGATTGCTTGAGGAGATGTGCAGTCCGTTTTCACATAGACTTAAGCCCACTTGTTAAGGAAACGACTCATTAAATACAGTACTGCAATATTAGTAATCAGTCAGAGGAAGAGCTCATTTGGTGCCTTTCACTTCATATTGGGGTTTCTTCTGTGTTTTCAGGACAGCCTTTGGCAGAATTCAGCATACTGAAATAGTTATGAGTTTTGGAGTCGTCCACTTGCTCTAGAAGCAACATACTTAATTTATGGTTATCACTGGGGAAAAAGAAGTGACATAAAAATACGGGTGTGATGACGTGCTATTTGGGAGTACTGGATCAAGGTGTAGCATGCCGTTTAATCTCCCTCCACTTAGGTGTCTGAGAGCTCCACAGACAGGCCATATTATGAGCAGTGGGAATGGCTGGTGAAAATTCCCTGTTCGACCTTGTCTGAGGGGGATGACAGCATGTGTATGATTAGAGGGGGGAGGGGGGGGCAATGACCTCTGTAGCCCAGACCTGACGCCAATGATGAACGACATGAAATTTTCACATCATCCAGTGCTTTGGTGCAACACCTGTAGTGTTTTCCTCTTGCCACATTGCTTGAGCAGGGAAGAGGTGGGACTTTGTGGAGGTGCAGAGAGGAGGTATTGATTGCTTTCAACTTTTTCCTCAGAGATACAGAGAAATGTCACAGCAGTGCACAACTGACAGCTCCTGCCGATCCTGGCCTCCTGTTTCTTGATGAATATAGGAGCGACTAGCATCAATATGGCAAAGCCCTACTTGTGCTTCAAGGCTAGATCTGTGTTACTGCTGTAATCATGAGGAGGTGCTACGTGACGGCTCACACCAGAAGAGGCGCTGTGCTACAGCCTACTTCCCACTACCTGTTTTGTGTCCCCATTCTGCCCACCCTCCAGCTCTCTTCTCTCTTGGGTGACTAGAATCTCTTTTATTTCCTCACTCCTCCTCATACATCTCTTCCCATCCTCTTCTCATTGTCTCTTCTGCCAGTCTGCTGCCACTCTGTTATCCCCTCTACCCGGAAATATCTACCCCTGTTTCTTTGACTCTTCACTTTTATCTCGTCTGTCCTTCATGGCAGAGGTTTGTGACACTCTGTGCATAAACTATATATGTTATTTCTACCTCAGTTCTGGAAGTTAACGTTTAAGTTCTGTAACAGACAGATAAAAACACATCCTTATATATTCAAAGTGGAGTAGAAAGTCATTTCAAAGTAGGGTTTTGATTCATTCAATTTTTGAATGTTCAATGAGTAAATAAAATGGAAAGTCTTTTCTTGCTTCTCCACTAACTTGTCACTCTTATTCCTTCCTGCTCCTATTCTGTTCTCCCTGTGTCCCTGCCTAGTTGAGGGGATGGTTGTCACGGTGACTCAAAGATGTGAGAACCATCTTGGCAGTAAGATACCCGCTCCTGGTAGGGGCAGCTGGGCTCAGTTTGATGTCTGGTTCCTTCAACTGCAGTGCACTCTCTCTCTCTCTTTCCCTCTCTTTCTCTCTCGCTCTCGCTCCTCTCTCTCCTGTGGTATCTTCTGTTTCTCTTGGAACATTCTCACCCTACAAGGACATCTGCACACACACACACACACACACACACACACACACACATGCACATACACACAGAAAGACACACACAGATGCACATACACACACACGCACATACACATATACAGGAGGAGAGGGATTCAGTCACAACACTGAGCTCTTTGTGTTGCTGATGCAGCTTCATCACGACAAGTCAGGGTGAGAGCATACACAATAACACTGGGAGGAAGGATGGAGAATAGAGTCTTACAGAGGGCTACAGGGTAAACTGTATACCTGCAGTCGCAGTACTAAGGTGTTGTCACCTGGAAAATGCTGTCATTTTCTGTTACAATGAAAATTTGAGGTTTTGGTGATACAGGGTAATAGTGGTTACCACCCAAAACACATGTAAGATTTTCACCGCATATCTTCACAAATTAGACAGCATCAAACCAAGTAATAATGCAGCCCCCCCCCCAAAAAGGGACACCGCTGTACTTGGACATAGGCCCAGAGTGGTATCCTGAATGAGGGATTGTGTCAGATAGCACAACACTGCCAGCTATCCCCCCCCCCCAATCGCACCACCACTGAAGTTATCCCCAAAGAGCCCCACGGAACCCAAAAAAATAGCAATAAAAATCTGTTTTCTAAAGTTCTATGGAAAAACATATATGCATTAAAAAAGCACATGCACACACATGGACAAAAACATTGTTACATATCCTACAGGGATGTGATAAGTGTGTACATATTATTTCAATAAACTGTCAGTTCAGTGCCTGCCAAGTGGCACAAATTGTTGCAAGCTGTCCCGGAAGAGTTTTATTAATTGTAAGTTTAAAAAAAACCAAAAAAAAAACCTTTTGTTTACTTTTGGAAGTGAAACTGGGGTTGCCCAGGCAACATGCTGAAGCCAAGCATTCTACAAATACAGTGTGGCTTTTGTTTGCCGTCGTGCTATTCATAAACTTTGAGGTGGCAAACTTCAAATGTGGGGGGAGGGGGGCAGGGTCTTCTGAAGCGTTTGATTTACTATGAATAAAATACATACAGTTATCAAAAATAATTTTATGAATCTCAAAAGAAGAAAATGTAAGTTAAGACAGAACTGTGGTTTTTAAACACAAATGCACAGTCAAGCAGAAAATTGCGTAAGTGCTGTTTCCTCTAGCTATTTTCTGTTCTCCCATGAACGGTTTGCTTTCCATGAACCCAGAGGGAATGACAAAAAAGGAAAGCACAGATGTAGAATAATTGGATTGGTTGCAGTGATTATTTGATAAGCATTACACTCTTCAATCCGATATGTCCTTCTGAATGGATGATGATCTGGATCACATGAACATGGCCATCAGCACACAGATTCCCATCAAAATGATAACTGCAGTAATTTCCCTACAGTATATCAGGAAGTGCAGGTTAATGAATATCCTTAAAATGATCAGCATTAAAGGGACGCCTGAGCGCAAACATTTTCACTATCACTCTTCAGTCTTTCACATGCAAGCGGGACACAAAATTTGCCGCAGTTTGTCGTTCTTTCATGCATGCACACACACACACACACGCGCACACACACACACACACACACACACGTGCCTTACACAGGGTGTCACAGTCCTGTGGACTGATATTACTTGTTCACATAAGAACAAAGCACATATTCTATTTCACCACTTCTGTGCACAGATGTATACAGCTATCCAAAATGCACAACCACAAACATAGCAACAAAGATACCTGTGGACTTTGAAATGCATTGAAGTGAAGAATAAGGTACGGTAACACTTTCTAGCCAGCTATAAACATATTATAGATATCAATGTATCCCTATTTCACTCGAAGCAGACAGTAAATGCATTATGGCACACTATAACTATAGTCTTCATGTTTTGACAACAAAAAAGCAAGGTATTTCTGATGTTTTATGTCTTATGTAGAACCAGTACAATGATTCTAAGCAGTTGTGATGATGCCTTGTAACTGTCAATAGAAGATGCTATAATGCTTTATTGTTATACCGACTGTAATAATGCATTATAGATGCTTTGTAATGCATTATGAAGGTATCTATGCAAAAAAAGTGTTGCCAAATATATATAATTAATTTATATAATCATTATTAATGAACCCACTGCATGTACAATGTACAATCTGATAGCATTACTCTGGAGAAACAGATGCATTGAATTTGATGCATTTAATACAGACCATCAGCGCCTGCATATGTGTGTATCTGCATGCTGAGTGATGGGAACTTGGCCGGGGCACCTTGCATTCGCTAGGCCTCTTGCTGCAGTTCAGAACCCCACAGAGATAAATCTACACATTAAACACCACCTGCTCCGGCTACATAAAACAGGCCTGCGTCACGACCTCCCTGCATGAAGCAGGCAGGCGGGCAGCTAGACAGACAAATGCTCTAACCTCAATTTTTACATTCAGATGCTGCTCCTTTCTCACTGTGCTGTTCATTAAAAACATTGAACTGCCTCTAATTAAACTAGCTCTCTACTGCACTGTGAATACGTTATACATGTAACTCTGTATGTCGAGACACCAAAACAATATTATGGATGCATTTCTAACTGGTCTGATGCACCAAAATTGCAGCTAGACATCTTGAACACTGTCCCTTATCGCAAGCTTCCTGCTTAAATCAATTTTCACCTTTGTTAAACCACAGAGATTGAAAAGAAAACCAGTATTAAACACAATACTGGTTTAGTTTCACATTTCTTGTTCAAAAAGAAGAGACTGAACAATATTTAGCTTTTTTTTATCAAAACTTGCATGCATCTACGTCATCTATCTGCAATATACATTTGCTTGCAAACAGCATCATTCAGAGTGAGGCACAATGCACGCTATTCAGGACCCTACATAATTTTCTCCATTTACGCAGCCTTTTTTTAAGTATTGACATAATACCAAAACTTCAGAGCCCTGACTCTCAAGTTCAGCCTCCCTTGCTTCAATCCTTACTTTACATTCAGTGAATTTACAGGCTAAATAACTGACATAATGAAAAATACAGTAAAGGCAAAGGAATCCACGGCTGGAAGGCAGGTTGTTTTTTTACTAGCCCCACAAATCTCACGGTGCGTGTAAATAATGCCCTTTTGAAGAAAAAATTTAAACAGACTTTTCTGATGCATCTGAATAAGGATTCACATGAGATTCCACTAATTAAGATCAAATCTTTTAATGCATGATTTATGAACAACAGTCGATGGGCATACACACTGTCTGCTGGGAAAATACATAAAATTCAAAAGGTATGGGAAATGAAGAAAAGCCTCCATCAAAACAGAATGTGCCCAAAGACTAGATTTAAATCCATTGAAACGAGAAGAGTGTAAGAGGCAAATGGTGCTTTGATTGGGGCATCAAATATGGACATATTAACTTTGATTTATTCAAGCTGTCAGAAATTGCAGAGATGCAATCCTGTCAGAAGGAATGTTGACACATCCTTCGACGAGATTTGGAAAATCACCAGAGCAAACACCTGATGTTTTATGGTGAGGTATACTTACTAAATAACCATGCAAAACAAAGAGCATGTTACCAAAACTCACAGAAGTCACAGTATGAGTATAACGAATTACAAAAAATAATGTTTAATAAAATTATTATTAGTAGTAGAATTACTATTATTAGACTCTTTGCAACTGATAGGAAATGCTGAAGAGTAACAAGACAAACTGACATAGAATCTGTTAAAAAGTGCTTTAAATTCCTCTTTTGAAAGGCAAAACAGAGTCCTTCAGCATGGGAGATAAAAGAAAAAGAAATTGTGTATTATAACTTTAAAAAATGACTAATTGTAAGGTCAATATTCCAGAGAAGATTAGTTTTGACCTTGACTGTAACCTTTGGCAATTTTGAAATGAAAATGTGAGTGGAGAGAGGAGATGCTAAGAATAGTTGTTTCTTGTCATGATGTTGTTTCCAGTTGTGAAGGCGGTTATTAATTTTATTTCTTTATGATTCACAATCTGCTCTTTTGAAATATGCCATATGCTCGACGCAATTCAAGGATGACGAGTGTCAGAATCAGTACAATAAAAATGGCCTAAATGAGCCTGATTTACCGCCTGTGCCTTCTTGGGGCCTGGGCTGCTCCTCACTCATGATAAAATCCCCCAACCTTCACTGAAGGACCTCCAAATTCCCCATTTTCAATCAATCCAGTGTTAGCTAGATAAAAAAGATGTGTGCAGCCAGAGCATAGAGAAAAAAATTGATAACAAACAAGCAACGGAGTACATATTTATTAGGGGAAGAGGGAATAGAATCAATATCACAGCCTCAAATCAGTTTGTTTTAATCATGAACAAACATATTGACTTAATGCATTATGGCCTGTTTTATCTATCACTAATAAAAATTCATTGAGACAAGGCACATATCGGGAAGACTTTAAAGCAAAGGAGGAAACACTCTTTCTTCTGCTCTCCTTCCTTTTTTTTACCTTTCATAATTCCGAGTTCATACCCGAAGGACATCCATATGTGTCAGAAACTTCAAATATAAACAAATGCTGTCATTTCTTATTCGTTTCACTCCTGTCTATTTGCTACCAACTCTCGCCACTTTTGTTTCGGCTCATCTTCATAGATCTTTGTTCCTATATGAAATCAGACTAGATGAAATGTGATAAAAGGAGCTTTGTGAAATTCACGAGGTAAGAATGGGAAGGTGAGTTGGGAAGGGCAGGCTTTGGGGAGTTTTAATAAACCCTCTAATTTGATGACATTCTCCATGAGAGGGCAAGTCTTGCCCTGAGTATTGTACCAAAGCACTGACCTTGTAAAGATGCTGTCGCTGCTCCTCTGACATCATAAGCTCATGGCTGTCCTTCACCGTGGATTCCATGTCTGTCAGCCAATCCCAAAGGTCCTGGTACTCCAATTCAAAGTCTGAAAGGCTGCAGAATAAAAAAAAAGTGAAAAACACACACTACAGGATACTACACAGAAAACAATGCTTCTACATCTACTATTCACCATCTTCCTGAACTATACTCCTTATAAAACAAAGGACCAAAAGATCTATTGTTGATTCCCATTAGGATTTTGTAAGGCCATACTTTTGTCTCACTTCATACAGAGAAAAAGTAACAGATGATTTATGCATTGCGGTCATGCCTTTCTTTTTGCTGCATCCAGTATACAGATATTCCAGACTTTGAACAGCTGGATCAGACTGTGTGTTTATTCTGCCCAAAAATAAAACAACAAGAAATAAATTCAACGCTTAAAATTTTTTCACAGACAATTTGAGTAGCACTGTGGCCTCATGCCTATGAGGTTGTGGATTTTATTCCCACCTTTGTCCTGTATGTATGGAGCTTGGATGTTTTCCTGAGTTTCTGTGGGTGTCCCCGGGGTGTAGGTGCATGTGTATCTTTAAAGCACCCTGGTTGTGTGCGTGTGTGCATCATGATGCACTGCCATGCAGAGTGAACCCTGCCTCATGGCCAGTGTTTCCTGGGATGAGCTCCAGACTCATGGTGACCCTGCATTAGTTAAGCAGCTATGGATAGTGTCACGAGATGTGAGACGAAGGACACGAACGAGGGAGTTTGGTGAACCAAAAGGGGTTTATTGAAATGAATTGGAGTAGGGAAACCAACAATACCGAGAGGGGTCAAAACAAGAAGGGTAGTATGGGGAAAGATATGGGCAGACAAGAGGAGCAATGTCAATGATCGGACTGGGGCTGACGAGACAAACAGGTACTTAAATAAAAAGGCTAATGAGGGGTAACAAGCAACAGGCGTGGCTCATCAGTGCCATGTTAGGAAGGAGACAGGAGGGTCAGGTGGACATGATGGGAAGGTGATAACAGTGCCCCCTCCAGGCATGGACGACAAATAGGGGAGGGGACCAAAGAAACCAAACGCAAAGGTGGACACACAGGGCTGGGGTCAGATGGGACACCGGATGGGTCAGGGCACAGCAGGACCGACAGGGTGCATGGGACAGACACCACACAAAACCAGAGGGGCAGAGCCACAGGACAGGATACAGGGCACAAGAATGGGCATAAAATATACAAATGCCAGACATCAATGGGGACCAGGGAGCAGAAGAGACAGGGACAAAAACAAATTGAGCACACTCCATCGGTGGAACACCATATAGATAAAACCCAGGACACAGAACAAGACACAACTAAGGGTACAGAACAGACTAAGGCAAAACCAGACAGCAGAGAGGACACCCAAAAAAGACACATACAGGCACAGGGCAGACAGGCAGAGAAACCACAAGGACAGGAAAGGAAACATAGAAGGCCAGAGGGAACACAGGCCAGGACAAAATCAAGGCAGGACTGGGAACCGGGGCAGGGAAAAAAGGTGTGACTGAAGGGAATGGGGAATGACCAAGAAGTCTGTCAGTCCCAGGGGAACTGGGCTTCGACCCAAAGACAGAGACTCTCATTGGCCTGTTCAATGACAAGGCAGAGTCCGTCCAGACCACAGAACCTAAGAGCCTCGGAGGGCAGCAGGGCAGGAGGGTGTAGAGAAAACTGCAGGGCAGGAGCAGGAGGGCACCATGAGAACTGCATGGCAGGAGCTTGAAGGTACAGAGGAAACTGCTGGGCAGGAGCAGAGGGTGCCAAGGGAATTCTCCCCCAGGCCTCAACAGGAGAGTTGCCCAGGGGGGCAATGTCGGGCAAAACAGAGTCGAGGCGACTGGCACAGATAATGTGCCCCTGTCTCCCCCTCTTGGAGATGGTGATTCAACTAACCCCTCCTCAGGGTCCCAGCCAACACCGCAGGCCAAAACAGGACCTAGGATTGAGTTGGTGACTTTGGGCTGAAGTGGGTGCCTATGAAGTGGGACTTAGGGCAAGGACCAGAAGGTCCCATTCTAAATCCTCTGCCAGGGCATCTTCTGGGTTGACCCAACCTGGCCTGCTGGCGACTGGGGAGTTAGTCGTTGGCCTGGTGGTCACCTGCAGGGGATGAGGAGGCCACCTAGGCAACGACAGGAGATGAGGCAGGAGCCAACGGGATGGCAGGAGAGGAGGCAGGAGCTGACAGGACACCTGGAGGTGAACAGGGTACAGCCGGGACACCTGGTGTGACCACTGAATTTCACTGTGGGACAGCAAGGCTGCTGCATGACCGGGCACAGGAGATTCCCTCTCAGGCTGGGAGCAGGGGACTCAGGTGGCATGGGTTTCTTTGGACTGGGACCCTGGAACACAGGCAGAGCAGCCCTCTCTAGGCCGGGCACGTGGAGCACAGGCAGAGCAGCTTTCTCTGGATGGGCTCTGGGGGCCTAGTAGAGGTGAGGATGGGCTCTGGGGGCACAGCAGAGAAGAGGACGGGATGAGCAGGCCCCTGTGGGCCAGACTCTGGAGGCTCAGGATGAGAGGTAGCCCTGAAGGCTCTGAAGGCATGGTACCAGTTTCCCCTGGGCTGGGCTCTGGAGGAGTGGAAGCAGATTCCCCTGAGCAGGTCTCTGGAGGCACAGCGGTGGTTTTCACTGGGCAGGGCTCTGACTATACCAGGTCAGGAGAGATGGGCTCTAGCTGCACGGGGTCAGGCAATACAGGAGACACAGCATGACCAGCTTCCTCTTTGTTCTCCTTCGGCCAGAGTGAGGAGCTGTGACAAGCTGCAGAGAGCTGGCGGGCTGAGCTATTGAGAGCCGGCAGGCTGAGTTGTGGCAAGCTGTGGAGTGCCGGTGGGCTGAGCTGCTTCATGCTGTGGAGAGGTAGCCAGCAGAGCGGCTTCACATGGCGGGCTGAGAGGCCTCACACTCGACTAGCCTCCGCACATCGGTCAGTAAGCACTGAACCTTCTCCACCTGCAGGCGTCCAGGGTGAGTCTTGCTAGTACCCTCCCCACTTCCGGGAAGAAAGCCTCGGCCTCAGGGATCCTCCAGAACGTGGGATTATTCCTTCACTCCAAATGGGTATCCAAGGGAGAAGTCCTCTGCTTGAAGGTGGGGTGGCTTCCGCGGCACTGGTAACCCCTTCAGTCCTTGGATCAGAGGCACTCGCGGTATCCAGTCTGCCAGATGCAGAGAGGCATGGAAGCTGTGGTGGAGGGGCAGACTGCTGGGGATGTTTGGGAGTCTGGTCATTCTGATCATCCGAGATGAAGAACTTGAAGGTGGGGTTTGGCGAACCAAAAGGGGTTTATTGAACTGAACGGGAGTAGAGAAACAAACAAGAACGAAAGGGGATAAAACAAGAAGGCTAGTATGGGGAAGGACATGGGCAGACGAAAGGAGTGCCATCAATGACCGGACTGGGGCTCAGGAGACAAACAGGTTCTTAAATACAAAGACTAATGTGGGGTAACAAGCAACAGGAGAGGTTCATCATGGCCATGTTAGGGAAGAGACAGGAAGGTCAGACAGACATGACGGGCAGGATGTAACAGACAGATGTGGTGTCAAGATTAGTGTCAAGAACAATTCTATCAAAATGTTATCCGTCACCTTTACTGGCTGGAATTTATTTCAGCATCTTAAAATGAGAAGTTTCATGTTAACTTGCCTCATGTGTGAATCATTGCCAGTAAGACAGATTCAACTGTGAATGAACATTTCAAGTTTATGTAAAATACCCTTTAGCCAAGCATTCAGGGGACATCAAGGGACTGAAAAGCAAGCAAATGATCCCTTTTTTACAGCAAATGTCACAATAAAAAATTTGTTTTTAAAAATATAATACAAAAGTTGACAGAGGCAGAACCATAACTGCATGCAAGGGATGTTTCACTGGCTTAAGAGAAATTCTGAAAATTTTGACTGTGCCAGAATCTGACTTCCTGTTAACATCAAAGGGTGAATTTTTCAGAAAAACAAATTCCAGCCATCAGCTCACCTTCGTTATTATTTTCTTTGAATACATAGAACGTTGTTTGGTGGCAAAGAAAAACAAGTAAATATCATTTCTGAGTGGAATTCTCCTTGGCAGGGGGCAACATCTTTGAAACATTAGTGGCAAACAGATATGAATTCATCCGAGTTTAGACATCAGCATAGTTATGTTAGGTTATTGCTATTTCTTGTTTTGTGTAAAATCCTTGGGAACAATAAAATAAGCGACATGGCAAGCTACTCCTGAGGTAACAATGAATTAGATTAAATAACTTTCAGAAAACAAATATAACAGCATCCAGCTTCTTATTTCAATTCAGCGAAATGCCAAACTAAACTGAAGAATGGGATTTTATTTCAGGACCGTATATGTAATTTAAAAAAGCACAGTCCAGTGTATTAGCCACTTTGTGGAAGGCATTGATCATACCAAACAGCAAGGAGAACGTATGAATATTTTAGCTTGCTTGTATCAAATTGATCAAAAACGAAAAAAAACAGAGATGACATGAATATAGGAAAGAACGCGATATGTTATATAATAAAAGTCACCCCTAGGCAGTCAACGCTAGATCTTATTATAGTGCTGGATATACATTTAGTCAGCCAAGAAGTACATTAAAATATCATCTAGCATTGCATTTCTTTCCTACAAATATCAAACTAAATTTTTGCTGAACATTCTCAGATTGTCAGGGCACTAAAACAAGTAAAAAAAAATTAAATAATAATTATGAGAGACTGCTCCCCAAAAAAAGGCAAAAGCTACAGTCACTTTTTGTTTATTCCTTTCAGTCCTATCGCTTTTCCTTCCATAGATTCTTAGCATGATCAAGCCATGTTCATAACTGACACATAAAGTTTACACTTTAACTGCTCAATAAAGTTCATCCTATATTTTTATGGTTTTGAAACATGGGATTTTCCAAACTTCGGCTGAAATCCACTTGATATCAATCTTTCATCTTCATAATCCTTCTTTATGAGTGATGTGAAAATACCCCTCCATGGTTTCTAATTCATCTTGAGCTCCAATTATAGGAGGCATCATGCCCCACTGAAAAAGGAAAGGATGGAGAGCTCTCTCCTACTCCAAAGACACTTTTACAGAAAGAGCTTTTTAATTTATGTTGCTAAAACCTCCTCCTAATGTAGGATTTAACATCACCCTCAAGCATTTATTCTGTCTTGGAGAGTTCTTTTTTTTGCAGCTGGAATTTCGATTTTATCCCCTTGAATGGCAACTGTCCCATATTTATCTACTTCAAGGTTGAGAGGTGTGCAACCAAGCTGACAGGCATGAGCGACTATGGCTAGCCAGCAAGAACTGGGCTGACTATAGCGTCCGACAGCTCCTCCCCAAAGACATGCTTCCATGCAAAGGTAAGGGCCAAGGAGTCAAAACAATGAATCCCTGAACAGGCAACGACCATTAAAATTCAAAGAGGGATCATTATAGTTTCCACAAAATAAATCATTAGAATGAGAGGCTTAAAAGGATTATAGCAATGCTTGATTCAAAGCCAAGTAAAGGAGTTAAGTCTAGACTCCAGAGTTAAGGAAGACTGGTGCTATAGTGGAGATTTGGGCCTGGAGGGTAGAACATAACTTAATATAGAAGAATTACAATATCAAATGTATTCTCCAAATCAATTAATTAAAAAAAGTACATGCAGATAATAAAATGCCAAAACCTATGGCATTTTAATCATACCTATTGCTTCCAGGGGTGTTAACCTTTGACATATGAGCAAACTCCTTCCGCCTCTTGGTGTCAGTACAGTATAGCTGGCTATTGAGCTTCAAGGACATTTGGTCCAGTGCTGCCCTCTGAGCCTCGTCCTGGCACCACTGAACCTCCCCCTAAAAACAATGCAACACATAGACAATATCAGTCTCAGGACATTGCAGCACACTGTACAGGCATGAGAAGATAACATCAGGTGACATCCACTTTAATATCCATTTTCCTGAAAGGAACAAAGTATATACAATGTCTCAGCAGTGGGTACATCATTAATTGCAAGAAGCCGAGGTAAATATGGAACGGTACTCTCCTATTCAGCACTCTTTCCTGTCATGAAATGTGTTATACAATTTAATGATACATTTTTAATTGAACTTTTACAGTATAATGCAGATTATATGATAATGTATACTAGAATATATGGTGTAGCATAGTGCAGTATACCCATCCAGCTTCCACCTGCTTTTCCTGATCAGAGTTGCAAGGATTTTACATTATAATATAGTATAGTATATGGAATAACATGGTACAGAATTTGGTGTAGCATAGTGCAGTACAGTGATCCCTCGCTATATCGCGCTTCGACATTCACGGCTTCACTGTATCGCGGATTTTATATGCAAGCATATCTAAATATATATATCGCGGATTTCTGCGGACGATGGGTACATGCTTTCTCAGTTGGTTTGCCCTGCTGATTTCATACACGGGACGCTATTGGTGGATGGCTGAGAAGCTACCCAATCAGAGCACCAGAATGCAAATGACGCAT
>JAAGVU020000025.1:5723299-5743419 GCA_011763525.2 Mormyrus iriodes
CTGACCAGGATAAGCAGTAAACAGATGGATGGATGGATGGATGGATGGATGGATGGATGGATGGATGGATGGATGGACATACAATAACGATAGCTGCCACTACTACAGAAGACGTGTGAAAAGTATCAATTACTCAAATCCAGTTAGATGGTACAAGATTGGAAATACATCAAATTTAACTCATAACAAGTACGTTAATCTGACCATTACTTCCACTATATAGTATGCAAATAAACTCAATGTATTGCTATAACTTCTAAAAGCTCATAAAATGTGTACCTCTTTTCATTTTTGTCGTCTGTATAAACCACAATAACTTTCATTCCATTGAAAACCATTTTGCTTATTTTCCAAAAGACTCAGTAAAGGTCAAACAATTCCATGGATGCTAACAGCTCCTCAATCAAAGACACCCTCAGTAATAAGAAAGTAAATCAACAGAAAGATGCATCTGGTTTTCCATTCCAGTTATTGCATATGTATCAAACTCAGCCTGCCGCTACATTCATTTACAGGGAATAGAATGAACCTAACTAAGAGCTGCAGAAAATTAGCAGCAAACAGTGTGGAATTCTCTCAGAGGAATTCTCTTCCATTCGCCCTCATTTTGCCAGCACGTAGATGCCATGTCAGGATCCTAATTATTCAATTGCAGACTACAGACAGAAGCAATTTACTCCAGGCACCTTGTGCATCAGGACGGTGAGGCCGGCTCCATTGTATAGGAGCTCAGATTCCCTTTGACCTAATGGGTTTATTCAGTCAGAATTTACTAATAAATAAATAAATAATGCGAATTATGCTAATCATATTCAGCATTATCATATAGCTGCAATTCATTTAATTATTATTGTTTTTTAAACTATTGACTTTTTCTGGAGCTGGGAGTAATGAGTCATAAATGACCAACTACAGTACATTAAATAATTCCTGTGTTGGATTATTTGGTGTACTATAATGGTATTATATTGGAGGTTATACATGCAACTTTTTCATATTCAAATGGCAGTCTTTTGGAATGTAATATTAATTACTACAGTAAAATGCACTGCGTTTATGACAATGGTATATCATGCTAAAGTGCCCTTGGGGTGTACCAATCAGCCAGCGGTATTTATCAAAAACAAACAAATGTACCCCTCCTACACTCTACTATACATCAATACTGAGTAACCATGAACGTCCCAACTAAAATGTAAGGTTTTGTCTTGTTTATTTACCATACCATGTAAATGTTCAAATTTGGGGCGAGGGGGGCAATTGCACTGCTACCATCAATCCCCAAAATGGCCCATTTCTAGAGAAAAAAATCCTGTCATAAATGCCATTAAGCATCACCCAAAATCTCTATGAAAAAATGTATGTGAAGCACTGCAAGGCTGCTTATCACTTGCTATGAGCATCCTTTCACCCTGCTTATTCACATATGCAGACGGCAGCTTGGGAGCCACGTATCGCATATTCACATTTCAAACAGAATCATTCAAACCTGCGCTCACAGTGTCAAAACACTACTGCCTTTAAACTGCTAATGCACACTGAAATCAATATAAATGTTGATCATTTGATGAATACTTACTTCTATCTCGAGAGTGTCTCTGTGGATGCTTGGGAGGGGTTCTATTTGAAAATGTGCTGATTCAAGTAAATTTAGGCTTTTTGTGTAGGTGCCAGCTCTAATTTACAAAACCGCAGCAAAGTTCTTGGCATAAATGTCTCCAGGGACTCGTGTGCTGGTTGGAACTGTCACTCATCCGCAAAAGAGAGATGTCATCATTCGCTTTTCCCTTTCTCGTCAGTTCATACATGAATGTTTTGAGCATTTTAAAGCTCCTGATATCAAGCCAGAGAATAACAAAATGTAAACATCAATAATTTATACACACACTTCTAAAAAGATATGCCCCTTGCCCCTTCTTCTTTGAGCAAGATCAACAAAACCAACGGCCAAAAATATAGCTCCAATTAGCACTCACTTAGTACAGTTAACATAAATCAGGAGAAACTGCATAAAGTAAACTAAAGAACTTTCACAGTTTTTTTAGATTGTAATTGAAAATAAAGTGGACATTTCCTCTCAGACTATAATCTGACAGTGACAACACATTGGCAACCTAGATATGAGTCACGGGGTGAACACAAGTCAGTGGGAACAGTTGCAACAGTGGAACTGGTGCAATGGAATTTAGACAGAATATTCATGCAACTTTCAAGATAATATAAACTAATTTTCTTTTGTAGCAATGTATGGTATATAATCTAACTGGCTATATAAAATAAGTTTATCTATAGTGTAATATTTAAATTTAAAAATTTAAATATTTAAAAATATTTGCTCAAAAAAAAATACTTTTTTTATTGCAATACATTTTTTAACAAGTGTGGAAATTCAGAAATGTTGCGGAAGATTACCAGAGTTTAATCGCATTTGGTGACCAGTTTTTTAAGCGTTTGATGTGCTCGTCTTCTTTTTCATTCACATCTATCTGGCATTTAATACTCCAGCTTTGCAGAAATTTGAGGTGAATGTAGTATGTAACTAAAAGGCTGTTACTTCAGGGGCCCTATTTTAATGATCTAAAGCACACAATCTGAAACACACGGAGCAAGTTCTTTTAGGGCATGACCAACCCACTTTCACTATTTTAACGGTGGAAAAATAGTCGCAGTGCTAGGTGCATGGCCCAGAAGGGCTGTACTAAGTCTCGTAATTAGTCATGGGTGTGTTTGGGGCATAACACCCAATATCATCCATTTGCAGAGTCGCACCACCATACGTCGCCGCAGCTCTAGGCTAGTAGCTCTAGGACAGAAATTGTAGGCCAGCGGTTTCAGGATGGAAATTTAGAGGTGGAAACAAACCAGAGTCAATGATAGCAGAATAAAAGGTGTTATATTGCGATGCTAATTAAGTTTTTTTAACTCTCAAAGCAAGAGCCACTTATTTAATCAATATTCAAAAATAAGACATACCCGAAATAAAATGTTTATTACTCTTGAACCACTTGTACTACATTCATAAACATAGTCTGGTTTAAACCTTTTATTTACATATTTATTTACAGTTTTCAATATGAGCCGTGGGAAGATCAAAGGCGGCAAAGCGATCACGTCACTAATCGCAACAACCTTCAAAATATGTAATGTAGCTCGGTAAATTCGAAAAAAAAAATTACAGCAAAAGTATTTTTCATCTGTACAAGTATAAAATTGCTTTGTGATCTGTTAACATTTTGTGACTGTCAGGAATTAAACCAGACCATGTTTATGAATGTAGTACAAGTGGTTCAAGAGTAATAAGCATTCATTAGCATCATAATAAAGCAAACACCTTGTTAATCGCTAACTGACTCTGGATTGCGCTTGTTTCTAAACTTCCGTCTTGAAACTGCTGGCCTAGAGTGATGTATGGTGGTGCGGCTCTGCACATGGACGTATCTCGCTTAAAACGCTATGAACCTATCAGACTGTCATCTCCCATTCCTTTTAAAAGCGAGGTGTGCTTGCACCTTGGTGGATTGCTATCATAATGGCAGATTTGGCAGGTAGTAAAATCGCTTCTTTGCAGAGAAAACAGAAGACAGTATTTCACTGTTATCTTAAGGCCACATTATCAAGATAGTAACATGTGCCTACAGCACGCATACACTGCCTGACACACAGGGATGCGCAGCAGTGTACAAACATGTAAAAGATTAAAAGTTATCAGATTACAATAAAATCAGATTACAATAAGATCATCAGTGTGTACATCCAGATATTTTAAGAAATCTGTCATAATGGTCAGTCTCAGGATCTTCAGCCAGTGGAGCTGCATGACACTTATGGTTCATTTATATGGTTGCAGGTGCTTAATGTAAAATAATTAAATATTTTGTAAAATGTTTTCTCCCGCTCCTGCCCGTATCTTATGTCTCATCCAGTTCCCACCCACAAAGGAAGAACATGTTTCATTTTCAAGAATAAAGACAAACCTGTAGCCTCAACAAGTAGGCTAAGTTCAACATTTAACTGTTAAAGCAGGTTACATTTTTCATATAATAGTAGGCTAGTCATATATATATACGCATATTTCGCCTACAGCAATAACAGGTCATTGTTCTGCACAAAAGCAACACATTTGTGTGTTATTTCAGTTTTTAGTGCAGTTGTCACTTTTGATTTGCTTGCACTTGCAGTGAAAGTCAGTGTAATCTGGCCCTTTGAAACTGAACACACGTGGCCCTGAAGTGCCAGACTTGTGCCCTATGTATGATAGCACTTTGTTGCATTTTTCACAATGGACAAAACACAAGTGGTTCCCATTGTAGTCGCCTACAATGAGAAGGACTGCCAAATATCTCATTTCCCCTTTCTTAATTTTACATTAGGTAAATAGTTTTATATTCACCTTTCCTTAAACAGGTACTTGCATCCTTGAGTGTTAAAGATGTCCGTGCTGGCTAGGCAATCATAGCCAAGTGCTTGTAGTAGTAGTTTAGGTCACACTTTACCATCATTAATCAATCATGACAGTTCATGTATTCCATTTAGGCACTATATTAGTTGACTGATTAGTTAATAATGGTAAGACTTCAATTGAGGGGGCAAAAATTATTTGTGAACTCATTTACTACTCAAGAACAGATCATGAACTAACACAGGTTTCCCCATGAAATACATGAACTGTCATGATTTATTAATGATGAATAAACATGATATCAGTACTTAAGAAACACTTAGTTACTGGTTAATTAATGCATTAAGTAAGCGTGTACTACTGCATTATTCATGTTCCCTCAAGTGAAGTGTTAATGTAATTTAATGTAACTTTCTGTTCACTCATAAACATAAATAATAGTTTGATAAAATAACAAAAAACAGGGCCAATTTGCCATATTTGAGCAATACTTATCTAATTCTTTTCCTGCTCCCGCAAACAGTCACTTCCTGTCTGCTCCTACTTTCAAAAAATGAATGCAGATCTCTACTTTGGTTGAACCCTGCTGTTGCCATAGGTGGTCTATTCACGCGCTTTCACTTCACATACGAGCAGATCTGTGTCCTCTGCAGAGAAGCGTTCTTTATTACTACCTGGCAAATCCACTGTCATAACAGCAAACTGTTAAGGTGCTAGTGCACCTGGCTCTTAAAGGGAATGGGAGATGACACTCCGATTGGTTTATCGCATGTTACGCCCCAAACACACCCATGAATAATTATGAGATTTAGTACAGCCCTTCAGGATGATGCGCCTGGCGCAGTGAGTTTTTTTCTGGCGTTAAACTAGCAAAAGTGGATTGGCCACGCCCTTAAAGAACTTCATCCATGCCATTCAAACCGTATGCTTTAGATTGTTAAAATAGATTCCAAGGACTTTTGAGAAGGTTTTGTTGGTCAAAAGTAGAATCACTTTCCACTGCCTCAAAACAGTAATGGGTCAACAATGCACCTGACTCCACCTCAATATGAGCCCGACACGCCCACAGGCCCTCAAATGGGCACAAGACAATTGTTATTTAAACGATGTAGGCACTGGATGGGAAAGGACAACTGCATTGGGCTCATGTTAGCAAAAACAGCAAGTGTACAACCAAAAATAATAAATCAGGACCAGTGACATTTGGTAATGCTTGTAATTTGAAAGCACAGTTGGTCCCCTCTAAGAAAGTTAACTTTCAGTAGTGCTGATAATATTGACAATATAGATGGGTAAAAACAGATTTTTTAGACATGATCTTTGGCTCAGCTGGTGGACACATGCTTCAAATAAAGCCAAAGAGCAAATTTATGTGAATCTTTGGAAAATCAAAACAGAATTGCTTAATGCTTGGTTTTTCTTTCTTCAGGGAACAAAAAAATCAAAAAAAAAATCAAAAAGAATTGTGTGGATGCCATGCAAACAGGATGCAAGCTTCATTTGAACCAGCTGGGGAGTAAAATATATTTACGTGAAGAAATATGTGCCTCTGGTGAACACTAGTCAAGATGGGAATGGTCAATGTGGGAATTAAAGATTCTTCTTAAATTGTATATTTATGGAATGTAACATAACGTACCTTTTGTCTATTTTTTAGTGTCTTTTTGGAATGCAGGCAGCATCACTGTAAATTGAAAACTGTAGGGAGTTGTACCTCCACCTGTGCTGCTCTACTTGGGTTCAAAACGCCCAGTACATGTGCTGACTTGTTTGAAATTTCTCCCATCAGGGTAGTTCTGATGTGCCATGGCTAGATCAGACAGGAGGGAATGCATGCTCAGAAAATAAATTTAACCGTGCTCGTGCGGACTGAAAGGGAGCCGTGAACAGTAAACAACTCTGCCAAAGGATCATATAAATTCACACTCTCCACAGATGGTCGAAAACTCCTCAAACCATCCTCCAGACAGGCCAGTCAGTGCAGTTCGAAATGCTTCATCTGCTTCAGCCTCATGACATAAAATATTGATTCCTGAGACAGGTAATGAAGGACTGTTTGTATATTTGGTAATATTTTCCATTTTGTCAATTCAATTTAAAACATATACAGTATCATAGAGGGATTCCAAAAGAGCAGGGCCCTATGAGGAACCACTGGAAACATGAAACTTATTTTTAAACTATTATCTTCAAAGCACTGGCTATAAACTCTGGGTTTAGTAAGTGGTATTGTCTCTTGGACATGAACTCGTAGATTTTATTGGCAAAATGATGATGGTTATCATTGCAGCCACGTTTGGGAAAGGAATACCTTCTTTCTGAAATCTCTAAGAACTGTATCAAAAGTCTACTTAAAAATGACTGACATCATTGACCTTGACACATTTTGCAAAACAAAACTGAAGGACTTCTACTTTATGCAAGGAGAAAAAGGGTCAAACTGCAGATGAAATGATTGACTCATAGCAAGTCTTGCAGGGTGACACATTGTGTTACCCTCCTTGCTGGGAACGTACACAGAATTGTGGGAGGAGAGGGAGTCAACAGCCTTTTTCCTTATCTCCAGTGATCTAGTGTATAATTCTCCTGCAATAATAGCAGGATTAAACATTGAAAAGAAATTAACATTGTGAGAAGCATCAGTAGGGCATCAGGCTGAGCATGGCAGTTGAGATGTAATGACCCATGTAGAAGCTGTTATTCTGACAGGTCTTCTTGTTTTTAGAGGTGCCCTCTGATGAAATGGGGAGCGGGCAACCGCATAGAACTTGACCTAGTGACTGCACTCATTTTCCGTTGCCTAAAATCCTCATTTGAAAAGAATAAAGGATTCGGGGCCGGTTTTGGGGGGGCGGGCACATGACAACATATTTGCCCCCCCCATGGCCCCCCTAAATATGTATACTACTGAAATAAATGTACAGTGTATTATTATTATTATGTACATTTATACATGTTGGCAAAAATGTTGTGCATATTTTCTTGACGGACTCGTAACGTGGGTGCGGCACATGGTCGAGTCATTTCAGTTGGTAAAAAGCGAAGTTAACGACAAAAAAAATAATTAAGACTAAACAAGAAATCAGAGTGAGTTATGCATTTGTAAAAACTCTAAAATGTAACTGCAAAGCATCACATAAATAACATTTCGGTTTTCAAAATTGCCTTTTGCTTCTTAATACTGGCAATCTAGCATAAGTAATACCAGGAGGACACTATGGTGAATTGCATTTTGCCCCTGTAACAGAACAACTGAAATGGTCTAGAGCCGCTGCTGAAAGGACTGTAAAAAAAGGAAAATTTCAGAATAAACAGTTCATAAGTTTCAAACCGTGCGTCAAGCAAGTACAGGCTGCAATACGGTGAAATGTGCCAGCCCAGTCTCATCCAATGCACGCCTCATCTCTCTTTGTCCCCATACCCGCACTTCCCTGCAGAACTTTCATCCAATCTACCTCTAATGTTTTTGCTCATCGCATTCATCGCTGTGTTATCGCAGTGTCTGTGTTATAAAAATGTATACAAAGCATGATTTTCATTGCACTGCCATCCCTTGAGACATGATATTTTTATGTTGTTCTATCTTCTCTTGAGAATTTGGCAAAAACGTCAGAATCCCTTTCATTAGAGAGTGAGAGAGAGGACTGTACTTCACAATTATTTGCAATGTACTTTATTATTACTGTACTTAGTGTCGGTAATGTCGTATTGTACACAATTTATCAATTAACCATATGTAAATACACAGAAATCTAGTTATATATGGAGTCCGTGGATGGCTCACTATTATCCGTGGTTTCGACCACCTGAGGTAGGTCTTAGAACATATAACCTATGGATATGAGGGGACTAGTATATATATTTAACAGAAAACATCAGTGAGATACTTTAGCAGCAGGTCACTCTCATGTTCTTTTTGATGTCTGTCATAGTCTTAAACCTGAGAATAATTCTAAAAAGCTCTGAGAGTACATTGATGAACAGCAGACTAGGCCTGCGGACTCTAACAGATGCTGCTGTACCTTTAAGAAATATCTGAGGGAGTTTGGATGGTTTAGCTCCTGCAACACTTATCAGGGCGTGAAATTAGCAATTGCTAGGAGCCAAATTGCTGCTTCTTATTTAATTTTGTTGCTGAAAGGTGACATTTAATCACTGATCCTTGCTTCCAAAAAGTCTAAACAGCCAGAGACGTGTTGCTGTAGTGAAGACTCTGGTGATGGTCCTCCTGGACAGCATTCACAGTGCAGATTATGGAGGTGGAGGTCATATTGATCGCGTGATTATCTTCATTTTAAATGTAATAACAACACCACATGATTTAATATTGCACTGTTTTGCACAGCTAGGCCCAAGTCCCAATCTGAACGAAAAATGTGAAGAGGGAATTGAACACAAAATTATTGAGCGTACCATAACATATGAGATGTTCCCCAGCCCCCATCCAAAACCCATTTCTCGTTTCAGTCTTTGAAACAAATCATGGAATTAAAATCGTTGTTCGAAAATTTTCATGGCAACATGCCGCAGAAGCCCGTTAGACTCCAATTTTGCGACAAATTTTGAAATAATAGGCAACATCCAGCAAGCAGCTTAGATGAAGATATTTTGAAAACTGAGCCAATTGCTTCAGGCAGGTGTTACATGAGAATCCATTAATATAGGTAATTAACATTATCCACAATTTTAATTAACATGCAAACTTTAATTAGGAAATAATTAAGTAACATAAAAAATCTGATCTTATTGCTAATTCAGAGAAAGCTGCTATCTGAGCCACCTCACTCAGTCTGCTTTTATGTTAGGGAAAAGGAAATTGATGGCTTTTAGGTGCAGTGGGTGAATGGATGTACAGTTTCAAAGTTAATTGTGGTGAAACTGATAAAAAGGCAAATATTTGCGAGCAAAATGAACATTTCTCTTTCCCTGGGACACTGCATTGGGCTGAATGCTTCTAAATTCAAAGCTAGCTCTCTAATGGGAAAACCACTTTATCAAAAGTGACATGCATATTTTACAGATTACAATTTGCCCAACTAACATTTTTTACTGAAGCAATTCAGGTTAAATAAAAAGGCCACAGGAAAGTCAATTCTGTTATAAAAGAAAAACTTTCAGCATTCCTCTTTTCCGTTGCTCATAAACTGCATGTGATAGAAGAGAGAATGAACCTCTTATGGCTGAGTTTGAATGTAAACAACATACAGTAAAACAAACATAGTGAAGTGTTAGGATTTAGTTAGGCTGATGCACGTATTTCCTCATACTTTAACCATAATGTATGAGTGTCCAAGCTTACATTGCACTGTCATCTAAAATAAACAAGAATTTCAAGTTAATTAGCAGATAAACAGTCTAATGATATATTGTCTACCTGTATATATGGTATAAAACTAAGAACAGTTCCACAAATGCGACTGAAGCATAGAGGGCCTGACATCTAGTACTGACTCCACTGTTCTTTTGCAGGGTTGATGCTGGGTTTTGATTTTTTGCTTGACTTTTTCAACAGGAACAAATGTCATTATATTTGTTTGTAATTTAAGTTGTAAGCTGCGATGCCGACAGTGGTATGATACCAAGAAAGAATGGGAACAATTGAAAAAAAAAACAATGCATTCAGCAACTGCTTTTAAAAAGGTTGTGGTGCTCTTTGTGGCAATCACAGGAGGAAATTGATTTTAGGAATAAGACAAAGAAGCAATTGTAAAGATCAATGCGTAAAACTGGAACGTAATGTAAAGAGTCGAGTTTACTATTTCATTAACAGTAGGACGAAACTCCAGAATGACTCCCAATGACAAATGCCTGGTAACATTATATACACATTCCAGGTAAGTGCTTCAGGCCAAGTTAAATTCGATTTCTCTGCTCCATTGTATCTCTATTTATTACTTTATGTATTTGTTCCAGCCAGCTGAAGCCACTCCTGTTATTGTTCGTACAGCTCAAGAGAGCCGAGTATGAAATCAAATCTGTTGTGGGGCCTGTGGAGTGAATGTCTGAAGAGGCTTTCCTTGGTGACAAGGACACAGATAAATTATGAATGGAGATTTCAATAATGTAAGATTTTTCCAGTAACAAGGTAGATATTTACTCCTCTGCAAAAATCAAAAAAGAGAAAAAACAGACAGGAATAGAGCTCCACCCATTTTCTGTCTTTTTTCCCCACACTGCTAACTGTAACTAATACAAATACTTAAAAAGCTAAGAAGGATTTTTTAATTTAAAATATGCTTCTAGTCAAACATTATAATCACACTATATAACACATATGCAAACTAGAGAGGGGGCTGTATACCCCGGGTTGCCCCATCACTTGCTCTGCCCATCTGAGTCGTACTCGTCTCACACTCACCAACCTGTACAATTTCTAGCAGTACTGGACGGATCACCCGGAAATATGAAAGTTAATAAATGTATTTTACCTTGTTATGATATGTAGGTCTACTTATTCATTTATCACACATTCCACTTATATGACAATTTTCAGAATCTTTGACCACCAATTAGGTGGGTACTTGTATTGCCTTGTGTATATTTTAATGTCCATGTCTGAAAATGTTATTTATATTGTTAATATTTTATATGTTTGGTATTCCCCCAGAGGAGCTGGAGGAGGTGGCTGGGGAGAGGGAGGTCAAGGCATCCCTGCTTAGACTGCTACCCCTGTGACCTGGCCCCAGATCAGCTGTGGAAAATGAATGAATGAATGAATGAATATTTCTTTTCTATTTACTGGTCTTTGGCACTATGACCAATATTTTTTGTGATAACAGTACGAACTATAACTAATGGTTTATACAGAGGTCTGTAGGGGCCGTGGACATTTCTTTTCTCGTGTTGTTGTGCAATGCTCTATCTGTTGAGCTACAGGAGCACTGTTGACACTATATTAAATCATGCTTTAGTTCACTGTGCCCACAAAATACTACATCGAGCTCATGATAATTTTGATTCCAAGCAGGACACAGCATTGTATTTTTCAATATGGGACAATCACACAATATATAAAAAATGAATGTTCTTACTTACAGTATAGGCCTACACGTGGGATTAGCTATAATTAATAGTGAACAGTATTTACGAATCTAAGTATTTTTAATTCTTGGTTCTTTCATTTGCAATAGGCTATATTAATTCCTTGCCCAAAATTCAACAAGGAATGTTGGTGAACAAGTGACTTTATCTTGCCTGATGGCTGAACTCATGCATTGAATGATTCAAAGTGGGCAATCACTCTTTTTCTGACATACTCAAACACAAACACACTAGGGCAAAGTGATATGATTAAATTCCGCCACAATAAATTTAGCTGAGCCAGGGGAGGTTGCCCATGATAAATTTTGCCAAATGAAAATACCACAGTCTAAAGAAAATATTACAAACCCTAACTTACACATTCTCTCCTATGGGACTGCTAAGATAAAATTTGCCGAACAGGAAGGCTTGCAACAAAAAATCAATATAACGTTTATTATAGAATATTCAGAAAATCATCTCGCGCCCTACAGTTTTATGATCACTGACCCATACAGTGTTCCTGGGAAGTTTGCCAAAATATCCATGGAATAAGTTTAGATGGCAGATGGCTGTGTTCACAAGATGGTGGCTACAGCCTCCATTTTCACTCTTAGGTGCCCCATCTTGAGGAACAAATTTTCCAATTCTGAGGTGATTTGAAGTGCATATTTTCAGAAGTAGATTTTCATCCATATAATGTTTTTGTGAAGCAGAAATAAGATAGATAATAAATAAAATACAGTAAATACAGTAATAATAACATAGACTGATCCTGTTCACAAGGATAAGCCTCTAATCATCTCATCCTTCTCTTTGTTGTCATCAAGCACTGTTGCTTTATTTTTAATATGATTTGTCTCAGAATTTCATCTGGTGCACAACTTCACCCTTAAGACATGTCTGCAAAGGATGAAAAAGATGTATTAAATACTTTTTCAGTTATCGCGCTCACGGGATCAAAGTTCTGATATCACTATTTTTTCGGTGTCACTAAGCGGTACTGCTTTATTTTTGGGGCAATCTGTCTCAAAATTTGACCATTTTCAGTTTGTCACCCCTAAAATGTGCCTGCAAAGTATGAAAAAGTAAAAATAAAAATTGAGTTACTGTGTTCACAAAAACCAAGTGTCCTCTACAGCTGCTGTTTCCCTCTTTTGCTGCCACATAGCACAGCTGTTTCATTTTATCTGCAATTTGCCTGAAAATGAACCTAGGTGTAGATCTTCATCCATATAATATTTTAGTAAAGCAGTAATACAGTAAGATTCATCAAACACTTTTTGAATTATCACGCCGTCTGGTTTCACCATTCCATGACTCTAAGTGGTATACAATTATGTGTTTCATTTAAATATTTATTATAGCGCCTGCGTGAATTAGGCACCCATGTTCTTCAGATTTTAACAAACCGGTCTCAATCATTTGTGCCGCGGTTGTGTCCATTTGTGCCATTTAACTTTTACTTTGCGCTGCCTTAACATATAAGATTTAAATCTGATTTTAACCAAACTTGTGTTGAATTTGTGCTGTTGAATTTTTAGTTTTGGTTTAATAGTTTCCCCTGCTTTAGTTTCTGAGTTCTAAATCTTTATTTACATGGTAATGTGACACTGTGAAGTTGGCCCCAGTTGTTTCTTATTTTGACCAAACTGACTTCAGTCATTTGTGCCACCCTTGGGCTGGTTGTGCCGCTAAAATTTTCATTCGTTTTCTTTAGCTTCTGAGATATAAATGTTTGTTTACATGGTGATGTCAACACGATGGAGCTGGCAGCCTATTTGCGTCCAATTTGGACCAAATCAGTTAGAATTATTTTGTTACTGCTACTATCATTTCTCAGTTATACTTGTTGGTTTATGCCATTACATGACTACCATGTAGTGTTCAAGCTAATTTTTCTAATGTAAAATCTCTTGAGGTGGACCTCCCTCCCCAGTCTCAAAAACTCACTGAAGGGGAGACCCCAAAGTACAGCCAAAGAACTGCCATGTTCCGCCCTTCTCGAAATGAAACAAGTTCCAAAGAAAAAAATAATAACAACAATAAAACACACAAATGATACACTATAATTAAAACGCAAATGGGTGAAAGCAGCTGAGAATCTGAATTTGTTCAGCACAATCCTAAAATGCATTATATGGCTCGCAGCTGGCTTTCATAAACCAAGAGGTATAACTCGGAAATATTAACAGCACAAACATTATTAAACTGCACAAATGATTGTGATGGACGGTGGTGATGTCACCATGTAAACAAACATCTCAGAAACTAAACCAGCATTAACTAAAATTTCAAAGACACAAACTGGCACAAACATGAAACAACTGAGGCTGATTTGGTCCAAATTGGATGCAAAGAGGGGGCTAACTCCACTGTAAACAAACATTTATATCTCCGAAAGTAAAGCAGCACAAACTAAAATTTCAAAGGCACAGACTGGCACAAATGTGGAACAAACAGTTGAAACCAGTTGGGTTGAAATCGGACGCAAATGGACTGGACAACTTCACGGTAGTATCATGTGTCCATGGAAATAAACATTCATATCTCAAAAACTAAAACAGCACAAATGAAAATTTTAACAGCATAAACCAGCACAAATACGGCACAAATGATTGAGGCCAGTTGGGTTAAAATCTGAAACACATGGGAGAACAACTTCACGTAGGTTGCTGTAGCCCAGTATTAGCACTGGCTAACAGGCATAGCATGCAGTGTGGGAGCACATGTATTTACTTATATCATCAGTTCAGTGCTAGCCATAGACATAAGCAGGGCAGGGAATAGGACTTCCAGGAGTTAACCAACTGAAAGGATTTTAACCTTAGCTTTGACAGCAACTAAACAGCTATGACATTGGACTGCTGTGCCTCATTTTTACCAGTAAGGTACCTTCAATGTTGCTGTCAGGTAAATGACCTTGTATTTCATTAACTGATAATTAAATGGATTTATTCCACTAACGGTTTTAATTAAAATGCTAGAAATATTGATTACCCCTATCATCTCTACTCCCCCAGATGAAAAAAGGTTTTAGGACTGTTTATTTAGAGAGGGGAAAGAATTAAATTAGATTGAATCTCTAAGAGACCTAAATAAGGCTTCTTACTTTTCTGCTGCTCAAGCAGAAAAAAAGGTATAATTTTTTTGATGTTTGATTAATTATTTTTAAATCCATTTTTGCTTACCTTGATATTTAATTAAAATATCATTTTAAAACATAATTAAGTCTGTGAGTTTAATCCTTAGGGCAGGAGCTCTATCAAAAATTGAAAGCTGCCACCGGATGGAGTGTTGGGGCTGCTTTGTGAATCAAAAAGGTTCGGCTCCCAGACCAGGGCGGGAAATTACCTCCAGCTCATCTCACGCACTGGCCTGGAACTCTGCTATTCTTCTAATGCATATTGGCTGTTATGCCAAAGAAAGTGTCATCAGGCCGCCGCGATGCCGGCGATACACCCACTGCGCGAAGCCCTACGCCTGCTGATGGACAAACTAATTATGCATGAAATCAAATATTATTTGTAAGTGAATTTGTATGAAGAAGCCGTCATTGCCCAAATGGATCTCCTTTGCGGACTCATGGTCAGGTACGAACCATGACTAGAATTGCCAAGCCAGTTGGTATCAGTGGCCTAGAGATGTAACACATTTTGTTAATTTTCTACATACTCATTCTCTACTTATTTCAACATTTTGGCCACAAAAACCATTTAGGACACTAAATTAAGATTTTAAATAGCAGTTTCAGTTTTAAATATTTGTCACATACAAACACCAGAAGTTATCTTTTGCCACCTGCTGTCGTTTGTGACATTCTTCTTGCAACACCAAAAAAAAAAAAGGCAAAAATATGATTAAGTTATTACTTTTCATTAAATACATTCATAATTAGAAGCAACTTGACTTGTGGTACAGATCAAAATAATGTATGTGTAATTATGTAATGATAATTATAATGGATCTTAAGTTAACTAGTTTTGTTAAGGGTTGCTTATATAAATATAAAGCCCAAATATTTATGAACAAGCATATGCATTCAAAAATCTATTATAAGGTAAGGAATTTTACATAGAGCAATGCAATATACAGTCTTACGCTGAGTTACGCCTGATAGAGAAATGTCCGAAGTCCATGTTAAATAATATACACTTTTTTAAAAACCATTCAAATCAAAACAAGTCAACGCAAATCTGTACAAAGCTTTCCACCACTTGCTACTCCACATTGCTAATATATAAACCTAACCACATTGGTAGCTATTTACAATCCATTAACATTATTTAGCAATTTCTTTATACCTAGCATTATAAAAACATTAAATTATGTGCTATACATGGGAAAATATGCACTCATGATAATTAAAGGGTTTTGAAAACTTTTTGAAAACTAAGGTTTTTGCAGATACACACACAGAACATATACATGAATAAATGCAGCACATATTAGGAGTGTGAGGACATTGAGGTACCCTGATAAACAGATTATTAAGGTGGCGAACTGCGTCAATCTGTAATGTATCATCGCCAGCTGCAACGGATGCCATGAGTTGGCTTGTTAACAATCATAAAGGAAGTGCTGCTTGATTGACCAGTGACGATGTTCTACAATGATATTGGGAAACTCACCCCTGTTTTGTAATGCGGAACGCTCGCACTGATGGTTAAGGTAATCTTTGCGTTATGATGCTTTTGGGAAACGCCCCTCTTTTGTAGGGGAAGAAAGTTGTTCTTTTTATTACCTAAAGTAGCAATGGTCAAGATTCCGAGGTATCTAATTAGCTAGTTAAGTAAAAAGCTACATTAGCCTAGGTAAAAGTGGTCGATCAAGTAGTGCTTTCTTTTTGAAAAAAAGGTTTGAATTTATGTTCTCAAAATAATTGAACCGAAAAGTTCAATGAAATCACCTTGGAGCCAAATATTGGCTAGCTAGAGCATTAGGATCAGCCCCAGGTGAAGCGAATAACGCTGACACATAAAAAGAGTGTGTGTCAAGGTCGCCAACCAAATATTTGGTACTCATATTTAACGTAGAATGCAGAAGAAATGGGCAGGGATAAAGATCTGAGTGACTGAGAAGGGCCAAATCATTATGGCCAGACGACTGGTTCAGATCATCTCAGAGACGGCAAGGCTTGTGGGGTGTTCATGGTCAGCCGCGGTGAGTACCTACTGAGAGTGCTCTGAGGAGGGAAAAACCACAATCCGTCGACAGAGTGTTTGGTGGCCAGAAAGGCTATCCCATGTGGTATAAAGCAACAGAAGGGCACAACTGGAAGATACATTTGATGATGGTCAAAGGAGTAATGTATCATGTCACGGAGTATTCAGCCCTCCTGCATGTGGGCTCAGTAGCTACAGGCCAGTCAGAGTACCCATGCTGATCCTGCATACTATCCAGAGCCCCTACAATGGGCATGCAAGCATCAGGACTGGATGGTTCACAAGGGAAGAAGGTCACCTGATCCAATAAATCCAGTTTTCTGTTGCATCATGTAGACAGCTGGGTAGGTGTCAAGCATCTGTGGGATGCGTTGGATTGACAAATTCTGATCTGAGGCTATGAATCCGCATAGGCAGCAGGGCTCGATGCACCCTATGTCACTGCACATTACTCCCACAACCATTATTATAATCATCTGAGATTTGTGCCACAGTTGCTTCCATTGGTTTGAAAAACAGGGGCAGCCTTCATTCATATGCATTATGAAGCTGCAATGAATGTTCTATGAATGCAATATAACGTCATTATGAAGGGCCATTACATCTAAAGCGTTACCTTTTATTCAGTCTGAGGTGCTCAACACCCTGTCATCTGCCCATAACAATTTGGCCCCTATTAAAGTCACTCAGGTCTGCTTACTATGTCTAGTCTATATCCTAGACTTTCACTTGCGCTCAGTACTGGTCCTAGCCGATGTGCCCTAGGAAAGCGTCACTGTCAGCACCCCTTGTCTGACACAAAGTGTGATTGACCAGCAAGTCGGTACCCCCTCAGAACTTGGTGCCGCATGTGGCCACCTATGTCACCGATAGGGTTGACCAGCCCTGCATGTGCTGTTTTTACAAGATTATCGATGTTATTTATGTAATATGGGAGTGGTCATGATGTTTTGGCTCATTGTTGTATTTGTGTGTGTGTGTGTGCACGCGCGCGCGTGGGCATATATATATATATATATATATATATATATATATATATATATATATGGATATATATTACATGTAGAACATTTTAACTCTCAAATATATTTTTCTTATCCTCATTAACACATTTTGTCACCCTCACTGCTGCCACTAAAACTGCTCAGTATTATCGACAACTTCCAGAAACCTGTAAAGTTGATCAAAATCATGATCAATCCGTTCTCAAGAATGGCATGACAGAGAGAACATTTATATTTATTTGGTAACAGAACCCATCTCCAAAGCTAGGGAGAAATTCCAGTTACACCAAACAGAACACAGTTTTGTAATGAATGCTATTCCTGTGTGTTCATCTTACTTTTCTGAATAAGAAGTCACACGGAGTTTAATGTCATTCGGAAACTGGATTACCAATTTTCTATACGAGGCACTTAGATTATGGATACAAATGCAACAAAAGATTTATAAGAAAAGTGCTCCATAGGAGGAAGACGATTGTCCCAAGGGGAATATTATATTGGAACTTCCTTTTATATTATATAAATTGGAACAGCACATGGTTGCTGCCATATAAGTATTGAATACCAAATAAAGTAAGAATCTTACATAAAGAGTTTACATATTTATGCCTAATTTTTAATATGAAAATTTTATTTACTCATGGTAAAGTATGTAGCTATGCAGAATACCTCCATCATGTTTAACATATGTTCTTTCACCATGAATTGTGAGATGGAACCTTGATGTCTAAAGCCAAACTCTTTTTAATAAATAAAAAATTTTAGTATCATACTAACAAACAATTGTGTCATTACCTATTTCAAACACAGAGTTAATAAGATATTGCAATACACTACAGTTATGTAACAATTGTAATATTTGCATAAAGTTTATCACAAGCTGAATTCAATTATTATTAGCGGTTACTCTGAATGCATGGTTGAATGCTAACTCCCAAAATAACTTTAAATCCAATGGCCATCATCATTACATCATCATATACTTATTATTCATATATAGTTAGACAGAAATACCAGCAGCATTAATATGGCCTGTGGATAGATATTCAAGAAAGTTTTATTCGCGAGATCACATCTCCAATTGTATTTACACAAGTACATATAATTGGCCTAGTCCTGCAACCTTTACCAGGGTACATGGTTAGCAAATTGGTGGATGGATGGATGGATGGATGGACATTTTGGACTAGGGTGAGTTGTGAGAAGCACTACTAAACAGCTCTTGTCAAATTGCAGGTCTTGGCCAAGGGGTGTTCCATATTTCTACAGTTTTCAGTCCTGCTCAGACTCAGTCTTATTTTGTCCTATACTCTCTGCTCTCACTAGCTAGTTAAAGGTCTGGCTGAGGCCTAAATTTCATAATATCTGCCCCAGCAAAATAAGAACTCTGTAATATATACATTGACACATAATCACAAGGGTAATGACAGCTGACAACTTAGAAACACCCATCAATCCATCTATTTACCCACTCATCCTATTCAGAGTCACCGATCCCAGAGGCCATGGGCACAAGGCAGGGAACAAGTCAGGATGAGGTGCCAGCCCATCACAGGGCACATACACGAGTCACTCACACATGTACACCAACAGGCAATTCGGCAACTCAAGCATATTTTTGGACTGTGGGGGGGAGTGGGGTAAGGGGACCAGAGTACTTGAACAACACAGGGAGAACATGCAATCTCCACCCATAGAGTCATGGCAGAGACTTGAACCCTGGTTCCAGAGGTATGAGGCAACAGTGCTAAACACTGCACCATCAAGCTGCCCGAAATACCTATGATTTCATAATTTAAAAATATATCAAGCTATACCTGTTCACCCATTAGACATATTGCCTTACAATATTTCGTAACTGGGCAACTTTTCTTCAGTTTTTTTTCTTGTTCGCTGTCCTGTCGTATGGTTGGTTAACACTGCAAATAAAAAATGTTCCAGAATGCGTACCTGACAGAGGCCTTACATTCAATCCAATTTTACATCTCGGTTTTTCATGCTGGGTGGCACTTCTCCAGAAAGTCTGTGCAGACCAGCAACCAGCAGATGCCTGACACACCCAGAGGAGCTGGGATATCACAGCCAATCTAAGAGTGCTCTTCCCATTCACAGAAAGGTGCCAGCTGTGCTTCATTGCCATGAAACACCCACAGCCTGCTAAGGGCACAGCTCAGATCTGAATCAGCTCAGCTCAGATAACCCGGCTCGGGCCTTTTTATACCTCAGTTGTTTTTAAAATAGAAGGAAATGCTTTACATTAAACGGACCATCATAATGACGTTATAATGCATTCATAGAACATTCATTGCAGCTTCATAATGCATTCATAGAACATTCAAGAGCAGCATGTAACTACACCTTAACATCCTATCATACCTTATCAACTTTATTATACATTAATAAGGAACACTATATGATTATAAGGTTTGTTATTAATGTATATTATAGTTGTCATATGCCCAGCGATGGGTTGGCGCCCCATCCTGGGTTGTTCCCTGCCTTGCGCCCGCAGCCTCCGGGATAGGCTCCGGA